>JAJAGP010000016.1:0-259607 GCA_025084515.1 Ancistrus triradiatus
TTACAGGAAACGTTTAGTAGCAGTTATTGCTGCACAGGGGGGGTCACACCAGATACTGAAAGCAAAGGTTTACATACTTTTGCCACTCACTAATATGTAACATTTGGATCATTTTCCTCAATAAATAAATGACCAAGTATAATATTTTTGTCTCATTTGTTTAACTGGGTTTTCTTTATCTACTTTTAGGACTTGTGTGAAAATCTGATGATGTTTGAGGTCATATTTATGCAGAAATATAGAAAATTCTAAAGGGTTCACAAACTTTCGAGCACCACTATCTGTTGTAGGTCACTCTGGATAAGGGTATCTGCTACATCACATAAATGTCAATCTTTTTAAAGATTACTACAGTAAGTAAATATTTCTGAAGAATATTTGTTTTGTATTTACTTTGATTTCAAGTTAGGTTTTCGTTCCTTTTTTAACTGTACTTAAACTGTTAAACACTCCCAGGAAAAAAAGTATTGATAAATGTGACAGTAGAACCATGAAGTGGTCAAATTACCACCAAAATTCATAGTACAACTGTGAAATAATTTGTGGTCAGTTCATAGTCAACCAAGTTCACAGTTGTACTATCACATTTCAAAGTAGAACCATGAAGGAGACAAATTACCATCAAAAATTCATAGTAGAACTGTGAACTTCATGGTCAAACTGTGAAAATTCACATTAAAACTGTCAAGCAATTCAGTTTTACTATGAATATTCACAGTACATTTTTTCCTGGGCTAAATAGACGAAGTAAGTTAACACTAAAGTGGGCATTATTCTGCCATGGATAAGAAATGAAGAACAAACTAATACTAAATAATTCTCATGAACTGTATTAATTTTGCTTATGCTAACATAACCAATGCTTTTGCTTGTATAATGAATGCCTTTGCTTCAGTGGTCTAATATATACTTTTCGGAGGTTATAAAATGATAAGTGGCTAGCCAAAACATATAGCTATGGGCTATCATTACCTTGTCTGCAGCGTGGCTGATTTTGTTTTAAATATTTGCAAATGTCCATTCCTCCATGCAAAAAAAAGAAAATAAACTGGCTTCCACTGAAAGCATTAAGTGCTCAAGCTTTGCTGGAGCATTATGGGAACTGTAGTGCCTGTAGTGAATTGGTTTTTGTGTCCTGTAGTTCTGCTCAGCAATCCAGAATACAATTGGCATTTTATGACATGATCTTAGTGGGGCACAGCAACATTTTATTGGGGCACGTGCCCCAGTAAAGTGGGTTTGATGACTCTCATGATTAAAGGTATGGAGGATCGGTGTGATGACGCATTTTTTAAGTACAGGGGGTGGTCTGATGAAGTCTTGTTGAAAATACTGTATGAAGGCGAGTCTGATGAAGCATAACTGAATGGAGGTATGGAGGATGGGTCTGAACTGGGTGGAACTGAATCCAGCTCCGTGTGGAGTCCAGGCCGTGTTTGTATGAATGCGTGTGGGTTGTGTGGCGCTTGCTGGCTCTGATGGTATTTCCTGTGCTGACTGTAGAACAGCTGTATGCGGAGCAGCTGGATGTCCATTACTGAACCGCTATGTAACTACACAAGTTCGCGTCGCTTCAACGACTGGCGTTCTGTAACATTGTTTCTGGCTCTACGTAAAACGCACCCGTTATTCGGGTTATTTTTGGACGCTCTAGGCGAATCCTGCTCAGCTGAAATGTAACGTTAGTCAAGGACGAAGGCGTTGTTCGATACTTGTTTCTGGAGGACGTTACTGTTTCAAATTGTGTCGCATTCTAAACGCAGGATCTCACCGGCTGATGACGCCAGCTAGCGTTTATTCACACAGCTTTAACTTTTACTGAGATCATAGATTTAGGTGGAACCCTGGTTTGGATCAGTGCCTCGTGATATGCATTGGTCCTGCAGAAACAGTCAAGCTCGTTCTCTGGGTTAACTGACACTAGGTGATTGGAGAACCTTTCTAGCTAGATCCAAAAAAGTGAAGTCCTCGAGATCTGATGTGGGGTGATGGAGGCGTTAGGATACCACGTTAGCTAGTTAGCTAGCCAGCTAGCTCCGGTTCCATTTCCAAGGGGCGAAGTTGCACCATCAACACCCACGATACAGCGAGAAAAAGGTAAGCGTCACCTTCAGCTGTCATGTCTTCCTACAAAGGACTGGTTATCTCTTTAAATAACGGCGTATCGTTTCTTTTCCTGGCTGTTTGTTTTGTTTTGGTTTTCGGCAACAGTTGTTCTATGGACATCCATGGACGTTTCTATGGTAATATTTTGTTCTATTCTATGATCTTGCTGTTAACGCAGCTGGTGTAAATCTAACCGCGACATACTTCATTCTCCATCTGTATGTGGTCTTTCGACGTTTCTCACAAGTGTTAGATGATTATCCAGAGCAGTCTAGCTGTCAGCATTAGGTCATTCTTTGGATCCTGCTGCAGCCACGTTGCTCGATTCTGCATCTGAGCCCACGTAGGACCCTCTCACAGTGGTTCTGCTACAGGTTATAGCTCAGATCTTTATTTGGAATGGTACAAGGATTTTGTTTTGCAGTTCGATGAAAAATTGATCGTTTTTATACGTCATGTGCTCTCTGTAACCAATCTTAGCAGCTGGACTACGCCTAAGTTCACTTGCTTTGTTATTCATTAGTTTATTCATCAATTCAGTCATTTGACATTTTTTTTTACATTTACAGCATTTATCAGACACCCTTATCCAGGGGACCTACAATTGATACAACCTTCCAATCCAAGCAATTGTGGGTTAAGGTCCTTGCTCAAGGACCCAACAAGCTTGGCAGAGGTGGGATTTGAACCCTGGACCTTCTGGTCCAGAGTCCATTACCTTAACCGCCAGGCTACCACAGTCCCACATTTTTATACCAGTCCTATTCAGGGCGCCTGCCAATCACAAGGCACGTGTACATGGACTGGGTCACTTTAGCGACACCAGTTAACCATTGATATGAAGAGTGCACAGCAAAACAAAAAGAATAGTGTACAGATATGTGACGTTTCAATGATCATTTGTTCAACGTCTGTTCACTTTGGTGACAGAAGTCATAACAATTATAATCGGAAATAAAAAGTCTTTTAGCTCCAGACGTTGCATCCGTAAACAGCGTGGCCACTTTCATTAGCCAATCAGAGCTGTGGATTTACATGCAAAGGCAGGACTTTAAGAGCAGGAAGGCAGTCATGTGTTTGTTTGTGTGTGTACGTAACTAATTTACCGGTTGTGTGCTCGTTTTCTCACGTTTGGATTAGAGACTGTTTTAACTCGCTTGATGTGTTTAGAGACTTCTTTTGTGCAAGTAACCGCCTCTCTGCTACTTATTTGTAACAAGCTATAGATGGCATTTGTCATTGTAAATAGCACTGCTTTGTTTGTTCCCCCACTACTTGTGCAATCTCTCTCACCTATAACTATATAAACTGTTCACTCAGGTCTCCGTTTCATTTGGTCTATTGATGCATTCTTGGCTACCGCCAAACAAAAGTATCAGGTCCACCATGCTATCCTACTTAAGTGTTACAGCTTTCCCCTAGATCGTGACAGTGCACTAGTCTTTCCTGTACTTACTGTGAATTTACATAAATTACACAAGGTTTAGAATGTGTAACACCATGTCCCGATTCTATTTGGTTATGATTCTGAAGGCTGCGGTTTGATTATTAATCATTATCAGTGCGTTTTTCAATACAGGATTTCTTTTTTTCTGCTCACAGTGATTCCATGACTTCAGTTTTGGTCTCATTGTAGATTGTGGGGATCGCCATGTCAGTAATGTCGGCCTTAAACCAAGTGAGTTTTCAAGAGATTGTATGGAAAAAAATGAAAGGGAAATTATAAAAAATATCAAGCACTGAAATAACATACCGTAATACTGTATATTAAGCAATGAAATGTGGTGTCTTCATTTGATCTTAAGATACCATTACAGTACTCAGAAAGCCACTTTGTTTGTTTTACCGCCTGTGTGGCTGACTGTGCTGTTTTTGTTTACTGATGGATTATTGTAGGTGTGTATTTCCAAAAGTTTTGAAATAATCTCAGAAGGTATCCAGTGGGAATCTTGCAAGTATTGACCCTGCAAGATCCCCTGATTTTGACAAATCATAATCTTTGACTTAAAAACTCTGTGACTTGTCCTTAGATGTAAGAGGATGTCCGACTTTAGTCTCTGTGCTTGGCAGTGCATGTGCACGCCACAGGCTGTCCGGACGGCACTGCACTTCCACACTTCCAAGTTATGCCTTTTGTGTTTGTTCGTCAACATCTATCTCATCATTAGCAATTAACAACTTTTTAAAACATTTTGTGGAAAATTGAAGCAAAGAAAATAGCCCACGTTTCCTGCCAATCACGATGATCTAAGGGAATCGATTTTTTTTCCCCCACCCTAATGTTTAGTCTTCTTGTAAACTTGATATTGTAGCTTATTTAGGAACTCATATATTCGTTTTGCAGGCTGGGAGGCTGGGTTTCGTCTTCTTGCCAATATTCAGATTATTCACAGTCGAGGTTAAACATCATGCTTGCAGGTTGAAAGTTGGGCATAAAACCCTAGGACTCCTTTGGACAGATTTTTAAAGTTTAGAAACCCCTTAAAAGTGCATACAAAAAAAATGATTTTACGTTGATGGAAGTTGATGAGGTGGGTGGGTGTTGAGAGGGGAAAGAGGGGGTCGGGTTCAGCGCACCCGTCTGGCCGCATTGTCATTTTTAGTAAATGAATTTAAATGAAAATGGGCTTTCTTTTTTGGTAGCCATAAATTTGGCACATTTTTGTGTCTTTGTTCTAATTTACATCGTTCTTCCCAGTTTTTTTTCTTTCAGTTTTTTTTATTTTATTTTTAAATTAAAATTGGGGATTTGCAATAAATGGACTAATTGTTTTAAATGCAGGGGGCCCCAAGGACTATAATTCCCTTCAAGGGATTGTAAAACTATACCAGCATTGAAGTGTAATAAAAAGTGTTTGGGCAGTGTTCTTCAAACAGATTTACAGGAAGTGGGTTGATTGGTTTGTTAAGCTAAAACATGGCTGAAAGGTCAGGAGCTTTGATGCACCCCCAAAAGGAGGCTTTAATGTTTCTGGCTGGGATTGATTTGTTATTCTTTGGGGGCTCTTTGTATGACCTATGCCCTTATGATTAGGTTGTGTTATATGTAGTATTCTTCACAAAAAAAAGTACAGTTGTGCTTGAAAAAAGTTGATGAAACCCTTTAGAATTTCTATAAATTTCTGCATACAATTTGCTAAAAACATCATTCAAGAATTTTCACACAAGTCCCTAAAAGTAGAAAAGGAGAACCCAGTTAAGAGACAAAAAATTATACTTGCGTCATTAGTTAATTTGAGGGGAAAATGAATCCAATATTACATATTAGTGGAGTGCAAAAACGTATGTGACCTTTGCTTTCAGTTCTGGTGTGGACCCCCCTTGGCAGCAATTAAAACTGTAACGAAAAAAAAAAAAAAAACGTTTCTGTAACCACAATGTGGGATCAGTCCCCTGCCACACGGCCTTGGAGGGAATTTAGCCCATTCCTCCGTACACAACAGCCTCAGCTCTGGGGATGTTGGGTGGGGGTTTCCTCACATTATTAGCTGCTCACTTCAGGTCCTTTTCCACAACAATTTCCCATTGGAAAAAAAATAATTAAGGTCGGAACCTTTTGGACTCTTGGGCCATTCCAAAAAATTAAACGTTATTCTTTCTTAAAACATTCTTGGTTTTTTTAGAAACGACTTGTGTGCGTTAGGGTCAGTTGTCTTGCTTTTGCATGACCCACCTTCTCTTGAAGATTCAGTTGCATGGACAGATGTCCTGGACAATTGTCCTTCAGGAAATTCTCTGATTATGAATTCAGAATTAGAATTCATTATTTAATCAATGATGGGCAAAGCTTGTCATGATTCCATATGCAGCCAAACGGGGCCCAAAAAACATGGGATAACTTACCCCCACATGTTTCAACAGATGGATGAATAAAGTTATATGCTGGATTGCAGGCGTTTTTCCCTTTCTCCAGGGGGACATGATTGCTTTTATTTTTTTAAAAACCAAAAAAAATTTCTTATTTTGGTCTCAATCCCGGTCCATAAAAAACATTCTTCCAAATAAGCCCTTCTGAAATTGTCCCACGTTGACTTTATTTAGCAAAAACTGCAGACGAGCAGCAATGTTTGTTGTGTTTTTGGAAGAAGTAGTGGCTCTTTCTTTGGCTTTCTCTTGCAACCCCTGCCCCCCCCCCCCCCCCCCCCCATGGCCCAACCATGTTTGTTCAGTGTTCTTCTCTGATGGTGTGGAACTTATATGAGCATTAACATTAGCCAATTCTTGAAGAGAGGCCTTCAGGTTGCTTAGAAGTTACACTGGGGGTCTTTGTGGGACCTCGCCCAAAACTATTAACACGGGCCTTGCTCTTGGAGTGATTTTGTGGGTGGACCCCACTCCTGGGGGAGGGTTTGGGGTAACACTTGTCTTGAATTTCTCCATTGCTACACAATCTGTCTGACTGGTAGATGGTGGAGTCCAAATCTTTAGGAGATGGTTTTTTGTAACCCTTTTCAGGGGCCTGGGCCTGCCTGGATGAGGCATCAACAACTCTTTTTCTGAGGTCCCCTCAGAAATTCTTTCCTTTGTTTCGTTGGCCATGATACCAACTTCCACAAACAGTGTTAGTGACGAGCAGACTTTGGATAGACTTCCCCTGTTCTTAAATAAAAACAAGGGGTGCCCCACGCGCAACCTGATTGTCAAGCCCATGATGAAAAAAAACACCTGCTAATTTCACCTTCCGGATTAACTCTAATCCGGAGGGTCCACATAACTGTTTGGCCACTACCAACTTAAATTATGTAATATTGGATCATTTCCGCAATAAATAAATGGACCAAACTAATACATTTTTGTTTTTGAATTTGTTTTTTAAACAGGATCTTTTTATTACTTTGGTTTTATTTTTAGGGTCATATTTATGGAAGAAAAGAAAAATATTAGAAATTCTGTAAAGGGTTCACCAAACTTTCAAGCACCCACATGTAGCGTGCTGTTGTTGTTTGGTTTTTGTCTTTTTTTTTTTTTTTTTTTTTATCAATATGTGCGTACAGCACATGGCAGTACACGTCATCTGAGGAGACCAAATGAAGCATGCATGTGTTTGAATAATTAAACTAATAAATAAGTTCATAATAATGATTACATGTATAGCAAATAAAAGGTGACTTATTAATAGTGATCAGCTTAATCAGGTTACTATTAAGTGTTTGAAATATTACATTGTATCTTTCAGCAGACACTTTATCCAGAGCGTCTTACAAATGATATAGCCTTACAGGCCATGCAATTATGGGTTAAGGGCCTTGCTTAAGTAACCAGCAGTGGCAGATTGGCAGAGGTGGGATTTGAACACTGGACCTTCTGGTCCTGAGTCCATTAGTTTTACCACTAAGCCACCATGTCTTTTGAGCAGTTAGGTGACTATCCCTGTCCCATGCAATTCAGCTAGAGGCTGAGAGAGACTGTTTAAATATGTCACCTGCTTTTTAAAGGGATTGAGCTCTGGTGATTTCCTGGCCTCGATTTCACTGTCTCCTTTTGTGCCATTTTTGATGTGCATCATCCATTTTCCGCTCCTCCTTTCATGCTAATCTTTACTTCATTTAAAAGTTAGAGTCTACTAATAATGTAAGATTAAGCTGTTTGACCATTTTTATTAACATCATTACCAAGTTGTACAATACAGGCAGTCCCAGATTTACGATTTGGTTACCTTTTGTCAAATCCATCGTAAATTGAATTTATTGCAGACTGTGGAGTTTAATATATGCTGCATTTAATATACTGTATCATAGCGTAGCCTACCTTAAACATGCTTAAAATACTTACGTTAAACTACATCTGGGCAAAATCAGTAACAAAGCTAATTTTGTAATAAAGTGTTGAATATCTCATCATTTAGTGCAAGAGGGTATCGTACTGCATATCAAAATTCAGAGTACAGTTTCTGCTCAATGTGTATTTATGTGTTTTATTGGATTCCCATTGTCAAGTCGAAATATTGTAAGTCAGGACATTGTAAAACAGGGAGTGCCTGCACTGTGCAAAAGTCATGGGCCACCATTAGATTTGTTGTTTTAGCAATGGTGTAATGACCATATATAACATATTGGGACTCAAAAATATTTGACTCGGATGTGTCACTCCATAATGTGATGTCATATTCGTCATTACACAGGTCTTCATTATAATCTTTGTGTGCTTTAGCATATCTTAGCTTTTTCACTTCCTCTTCCGAGAAAGGCTTCTTCCTTTCCAAAAAGACCATTCCTAGTCAATTTGGCATCTCGACGAAGCTGCCAGATGCTGCTATTGCTCAAATGTAAGGGGATGTCACACTAAGCTAAATACTTTCCACTGTCGCCTTTATAGGCTGTTTTTTCCTGATCTTTTTCATTTTTTTAATACTGCATACCAATTTCCTTTTAATTGCTTGAATACATTTAAGTAGTCTGAGAAATAATAATATATGGCCATTGCACCGTGGCTAAAACAATCTAATGGTGGCCTAAGACTTTTGCATAGTACTGTACGTTCTCATGGATTGAGACTACAACCTCGGGCAACTATTTGAATGTGTATTGACTTGCCACTTGCAACTGCCTGATTAACCTGCACAGGGTGTGAAATACAGCCAATATTACAAAATGCTTACGCTTGAGTTCTCACATAATATAGTTCCACAGTAGAATGCCCTGAAAAGGTAATGCTGCTTTATAGTAATCCATCTTTGTCATGTGATGTCTCTTATCTGTTTTTTTTATATGTTGGTTTTCTTGTTAAATAGGTTGACCTGCCCTTCAGCGTAACCAAAGATATGAGTTGTTTGAGTCATCAACTTATATGAGGGCAGAAAGCTAAACCAGTGTTGTGGTGTATTTATAGGTTGATGTTTGGGAGTGAAACTGAAGGCGAGTGCTGCTAATGCGCTTTAGTGGAGTGGGACAGCTGACGAGAGTGCTCTCAATCTCCCTGAGCCCTACACACTGCAAATAGTATGCACTCATCTTATTAAACCAATCCAGACTAGTGCACTAGGTTAAAACAACACATTGCCAAAGCCGTGGAGTGCCTGGATCTATGCGGTTAATCCCTTCTCACTGTGTTACTGTCCTTTTTCAAATTGTTGTTCTACAGCACTATGGTAATGTTATCAACGCTGAGGAGTGTCGTACTTCATACCATAGAAGCAGTGCTTAAATCGTAAAACATGAGGTAAGGCAACACCAAGTGTGACGTGATCCAGCAATTGGGCAGGCAGTCCTGGAACATATAGACACAACAGTGCTCTAAATTCTCCAATTAATTCAGTAGCCTTCAAAATAGAACATCTGTATTGATGAAAAAAAGACTTAACGTACCTTGTCTAACTATCAGTTGACCTTTTTGCCATTTGTGAACCCTGCCGTCCGCTGGCACTCCTGACGTGTGAGCACACAGAACGTGACGCTGGGACTGCAGTTACCCTCAAAGAAAATGATGGGTTATTGGAAATGAGGTTACACACAAATAAGTGTCATTTAATTCAAATTTGTTTATGTATATTGATTTATTTTATTTTATTTTATTTTATTTTATTTTATACAGGTACTGGTTTACGATGGGGATACATTCCGTCAAATCCTTCGTGTGTTGAATGTACTGTAAATGGAGGATTTTAATATTTAATTTCAATACTTCAATACTATATGTATCATAGCACAGCTTACATTGACTGAATCCCATTTCAGGGGCTGCGTCCTTCGAAGGCTGCATTGGAAGACCGATTGTGTCGTAGCGGCGCGCCTAGGCTGTCCCATTCCGAAGGCTCCTTTGTATGCGGCCGACAAATGCAGCCTTCTTTTCCCTCAAAACAAAGGATACATCCGATGTATCCTTCGCGACCAAGGTGCATTGCGCCTGAGGGGAAGTTAGAGATATCGGAACAGTTGGCTGAGGAATGTACGTTATTTAAAGTAAGGATTTAAAAACTCGAATAGGTAAATGTTAAAAAGCAAAAGCACAACTTTTTTTGGTTTGTTTTAGGGAGAAAGGAGCAAACAGAGACCTTTATTAAACTGCTTGAAGGAAAATGAATGCCAGCACCTGCAGTGAAGCGTCTCCTCCGATAATTGAAAAACCAAAAACGGCATATAAATTAAAATCAAAATTTCTGGCCATTGTTATAACGCTTATTGCTGTTTTGTGATACGGTGCGGGCGGGTGGTTCCGTGACGCAAACAGGAAATCCAATGCAGAGTAGATTGTCTCATTTCGGTTCGGCCTTCGCCACGGTCTACCCAGCCTTCCAAGCACACACCTTCATAGACCTCGTCCTTCGAAGGATGCAGCCCCTGAAATGGGATTCACCCATTAAAAGCGTTTAAACATGACCATGGCTTTTCCTCACTACATTTCCCAGCGTTCTTCACTCCCGCTACATGTCTCATTGTGGCACACAGTGCCAAGTGCTGGAGAGTATTGTAGTGCGTAGTACAGACGGAACGTGTTTAAAACATGACCACGACTAGCGCTACAGTTGGGCGAACTCTTGATTGATTATAGCTTTTCCTCACTACAGAGCACATCACTCCCGCTGTGTGACTCCCTACATCACACACTGCCGACTTCCCCATCCGAGTGCGAGAGAGTACTGCGTATACTGGGTATACTACGTATCACCTGCCTGGGAAAATTCAGATTACGGTTTCTGCTGAATCTGTATTTGTGTTTATCTGATTCCCATCATAAACTCGAAATAACCTCAGTCGGGCCATCACCAAACAGGGGCCACTTGCATATCAAATGCATATATAAGTGGCAGAACACATACACTCCAAATATGAGAGGTACTGGGTCTTGTTCTGGTACAAATAAAGCACTGCATAGAAGCAATTACCCAGCTGTGTTAACAACACCTTACTACACATTTCCCTCTCTACACTATTATTTCACGTTTAGCACTTGTGGATTGAATGAACGTTTGTTTGTTTTTGAGTTGGAGGATAAAATAGGTCACTGTGTGTGCATGCGTGCACGTCCGTACCCACGGGTGTCTGCTTTCATGTGATTATGTGCATAAAAATGGATCGTTTTCATGAGAACATGCGCATGTAAGGACAACATAAAATACATGAGGGCCTAATTATCTCTCGTATGTCTTCTAGACTCATGCAGGGTCACATGCCTGGGACTGTTTTTGCTCAGTCTTTTGCCCCATTTGATGTGTCTTAGAGCCTTATAGGAAGAAGAATGTCCTGCCCCATTTTCTGTTCCACTGAGGCTGCAGCACAGTCACAACTTTCTGCAGCCGAGACCAGCAGTGGCACTCCTCAACTGGCAGACACTTTTTTCTTTTGTTTGAACCTTGCTTTTCTTGGCATGTTTCTGGGGGCAACCCATAGAGCACTGGGCGCAGGCGTAAGCGTGTTCTCAATGGGAAGCCAGTACATCACAGCGTGTGGAGTAGGGCTGTGCTAAAAAAAAACTCAATACAGCAATATATTACAATACTTAATTTCCCAATATACTACATTGATTTTTAGTTCAAAATTCAGATTTTTTGATGTGTGTAAAAGCACTGCAGCTGGCGCTCTAGTTGAAGCCACTTAGAGTAGGGGAAATTACTGGTAAAACATTTAAATATTATTGTTCTTTTAATAATCATTGTAATGTGTACTCCCAATAACAAAATGCAGTTGGGGTGAAAATCTAGGATTGTGATTGGGAATGTGTAGTCCATACTTTTTGGTCGTCTACACATTCCCAGTCACAATACTAAAGTTTAACCCCAACTGCATTTTGTTATTGGGAGTACATATTACAATAGTTATTAAAAGAATGAGGAAAAACATTATTAAAAGATGAGGAAAAAAATATGTAAATAAATAAGGCAAAATGTATTGTAACTTGAATAAAAAGTGAAAGTTTTAAAAGAAGCAGAAGGTACTAGGTGACATACCTTTGTTTGTAGTTAGTGTTATCATAGATTTGGTCTGTCAAAATGTCTAGTATTTAAAAAATTCCACCTCTGCCAAGCCGCCACTGTTGGTTGCTTGAGCAAGGCCCTTAACCCACAATTGCCTGGAATGTAAGATTGTGTCAGGTGCTCTGGTTTAGGGTGTCTGCTAAATGTAAAAACAAAACAAACAGAAAAAAAAGATTGCCAGACTAGTATGTTTTGTTCAAGTTTGAGTACATGTAGCTAAATAGTTGAAGTTCTGTTTGGTGTGTTATCAGTGTTGTACTATTTAGTGTGTAATTAGTTCAATCTCTCCTGCTGAATAACATTAAAATGACTAAATGTATGGTAGTGATGTATTTTAGCAATAGACTACAATGATTGTAGCATAGCAACATTTAAAGCTGAGGCACAAAAAAGAAAAGACATTTACTTTCATTTAAATTTAAATGTTGTGTTAAGTTGCTTCTTATACTGGGACATAAAATACAATTGTTTCCAGAGGCTTCTCTCAATTGAAGATGTGTTTGGGTTAGATTGTTCATGTGATTGTCTGAAATGAGTCGTTTCTTTATATAGGTTTTAAAACTCGTTTATTGGGTGTTGGGCTAACTACACGTACAACATACAACCATACTTAAACTTGAGTCAGGAACTACCGCTAGTAAAAAGTGGTTAGTAATTTGGGTGATCTGTAAATTTGTTTGTTTTATCAGTTAACTTCTCGTGGATGAATATAAACCCATGTATAGTTTGTTGGAACTAGCTTGGTGGTCATCTTTGTGTGATTTTAATCTTTTTTCAGCATTTGTTTTTCAGCAATACAATCTCGTATCTTAAACAATTACAGACGCTCATTGGATTACGTAGCAGTAGTAGATATTCATGTGTAATCATTAGTTCTGTAACCATAGCCAGACATAATAGTAGAACCGTATTTATCGGACCATAAGGCGCACTTAAAATCATTAAATTTTGGTGAATGTATGAATTAATTCTGGTTGAGCTTTCTGACCTAGAACCGATTGTAGATGGTACACGGCGCTCATAAATCTGTCAAAATGTTTGTAGCACGGCCTTGGTAGGTTACGAAGCTTATGGCAAACATGGTGCGCAGCATCGCGGAGTAATACGGTACGTGCTTCAGCATTAGGGTACGCGCATTCATTCATTTATTTTCGAAGTGGATTTCAACCTCAGCGCTATCAGTCACGCAGTACAACATGGACATAGAGCAGCTGTGAGAGAATTCAACATTAACGAATCAATGGTACGGAAGTGGAGGAAGCAAGAAGACGCCCTGCGCCAGGTAAAGACCAAACTGAGCTTCCGACGGAACTTAAGAGTTTTGTTTCATTTCATGCGCTTTATAGCCCGAAAAATACGGTAACTTGAAACCATGATTAATCTTTCATCCACTTTGTATTTAATGCTACTGTGTGTGATCCTTGTATTATGGTGTAAGACTCACAAACACAAGGACAAACATGTGTGTGACCGTTTTGACTCCCAGGGTTCTCAAAGCTGGGCACTGGCATATTTCTCTTGAGAATTAATAGTCGAATGAGTATAGTTTCTGGTCTATAGAGTATATTTTCCCTAGGGTTATCTGGGAAGAGACCTGTCAATCAAGTGGTTATGTTATCCAAGAATGTCAACAGATAAGATCTCCTCTGAAGATATACCAATGAGGAATGCAAAACAATTTCTTTTTCTCTGAATCGAGGGAAGGGGGGACAATGTTATGTATGTGTGCTGCTGATTGCATATGTAAGTGGATAAGCCAAATAAAGCATATAGGTGCGTAATAGAGCGTAATTATTCTGGCATAATGGCATGAAATGTATAGGCTAGTAATACTATGTGAAATGTATTACTGATAGGAAGGATAAGAGTGACCATTTATATATAAAAAAGAAAGCGTGTGTACCGACGCCACTATTAAAACCAAAACAAGGTCAATGTGTGTGTGTGTGTGTCCAGACATAAGTGGCGTGCACCTGCAGCAGGCCTAGAAAATCGTATATAAAGATGGACCCTGGGAGCCACAGGTCAGACATTGTGCATTGTACTTCTCTGTGCATTGTCCACTTTTTGATTTTGGCTCGAGGTAACTTTAGTAAAGCTGTTTCAGTAAAGCTGACTTCTGGACTGATTTTTGAGCTTTTTTGATCCGACAGCTCGCACATCTGCTAAAGCTACAGCAATAACATACAGTTATACAGACATATCACAAAATGAGTATATGAAACAGTCTGATAAACTGATAACCAACTATAGAGGACTGGAGTATAACAGTGTCTCAAGATAACTGTTTACTGTACTGGGATGAGTTAAACAGTCTGATGGCCTGAGGGACAAAAGACTTCCTGAATCTGTCAGTGGAACAAGAACTGGACAGCAGTCTGCCACTGAATGAACTCCTCTGCCTAATGACGGCACTATGCAGAGGATGGTCAGCATTGTCCATGATGGTTAGCAGTTTACTGAGGGACCTTCTCTCTGCCACTGAAGTAAGACACTCCAGTGGTGCTGATCATTGTGCCTGACGTGCTGTCCCTGATTCAAACATATTGTGGTCTCCCGGTGAGGTAATCGGTGATCCAGGTGACCAAATGTGAATCCACCTCCATCTCCTTTAGCTCATCTCTCAGTAGGTGAGGCTGGATGGTGTTGAAGGCACTGGAGAAGTCGAAGAATATGACCCTCACAGCGCTGCTCCCCTCGTCCAGATGAGAGTCAGCCCTGTGCAGAAGTTAGAGGATGGCATCCTCCACTCCAACCTCGATATGCAAACTGCAGTGGGTCCTCAGCATGGCGGACCTGAGGTCTGAGGAGGTTCAACAGCAGTCTCTCCATGGTCTTCATTACATGGGATGTCCGTGCAACTGCTCTGTAGTCATTCAGCTCCTTAGGGTGCGTCTTCTTAGGAATTAGAATGACACAGGATGTCTTCCACATGACTGGAACCTTGCCAAGACACGGGCTCAGGTTGAAGACATGCTGTAGGGGCTCCCCCAGTCGGGCAGCACATGCTCTGAGCATTCTGGGGCACACCTTATCTGGGCCTGCTGCCTTCCCAGGACGGAGTCTGCTCAGCTCTCTACTGACTTGTTCCGCAGTAAATGTAGGGGGACTGTGGGAATGTTTATGCCGCCTGATTGTAACGATAATGGTGGTGGAGGTGCTGAGGGTACTGATGGTGATGAGGTGATAACTACTGTAGGAGGGGAGGAATGTGCAGCAGTAGCAGAACATTCAAACCTGTTATAGAAGTTATTAAACTGGTTTGCTCTGTCCACACTCCCCTCTGCTGAGCTGTCACCTCTCTTTTTGCAGCCGGTGATGGTTTTCATCGCATCCCAGACCTCCTTCATACTATTTTCCTGCATCTTTCTCTTCCCGTAGGACTCCTTGGCCTCTTTAAGATGAATCTTGAGTTCCCTCTGTACGCGCTTAAGTCCTGTCCAGTCTCCGTCTCTAAATGCCCTCTTCTTTTCATTGAGGAGGTCCTTGACATTGCTGGCAATCCAGGGCTTGTTATTCGGAAAGCATCGTACAGTCTTTGTGGGAACAAGAACATCCATGGTAAGCCACGTCTCCGTGAAACACATCAGAATATACTCCTTGTAGAGCCTCTGATTCTTCACCAGTCCAGCCAGCTCATCAGTTTGTTGGTCAGTGAGTTAACATTCCCCATGACCACCGACGGAACCGAAGGTTCGTACCTCCACCGCTTCTCCGTGTTCTTAGCCTTTAGCTTAGCTCCGGCTCTGCAGCCCCGATACTTCCGCCTCAGTTCCTCCGGTATTGTGTGGACAATGCCCTCGCGTCCCTTCTGTCGCAGGGCCAGCAGTTGTTCACGAGAATAAACACATCAATAAATTACATGAGATATTCAACACTTTATTATAAAATAGGGTTTGTGTTAATAATTTGCCTAACTGGCTTTGTACTTGGTTCCCCGCTTGCCTGTTCTGTACCTGTGTATGCTTATGTCATCATGATGCTACTTTTGTGGTGGAAGTTTGTTTATTTCGCTTTTATAATATTATTATTATTATTATTATTATTATTATTATTATTATTATTATTATTACTCTTTCAACAACAATTGCTATTTAGTGACAGACACAAAATTACATCGACACACAAGCTTATAGTGAAAGTAGCATAATCAGTTTACCTAATGCATGTGTTTGGGCTGGGGCAGGAAACCGGAACACCCGGAGTAAACCCATGCAGACACGGGGAGAACATGCAGACTCCACACAGATGGAGTCCGAGGTCAGATTAAACCAGGGATGCAGGAGCTGCGCTAGCCACGTTGCCACTGTGCTGCCTTTGTAGTGGAGAAATGCGTAATTACACAAGTTCTTGGTTGTGCTTTCTTTGTGGCGTTTTTGGAGTTATTTTGGACATGCTGATGCACAATCCTCTCATATGGCTTGTAGATGTATTGAATATGGAATGCAGCAATTTTTGGCTACTCATGCTGCATGTATAAGAAGATATTCATGGAGGCAGCTGATGTTGTGTTCCATGATCAGGCATGGTAAGTGATCACTGAACTGTCCTGAGCTCACCTCTTCAAGCAGGCCTGAGCAAGGTCCAGCATACCTCGCCCGGACACGATATGGAGCGATCACCCTAGTCAAACTTGAGTGGACTTTGGAGGTCAAACATGCTCAGGCATGGTACAGATCGCCTAGTGTGAATACACCCTTAAGCATGTTTAAGATAGTTAAATGTTAAATGATTGTTGCCCCAGTGGTTTGATTAACTGCAGTGTCCTTGTCAGTGCAATCACTTACTGCTGAATTGTTGCAGCTAGACAAAAATTATTAACATGAGAAGAACTAATGGCCCTTGACTTTTTTTACATTTGAAATTAAGTGCTGTAATCAAAGAGCCATTAGTGTCTGATGGTTATGTAACAAGGGCCGAGTGTCCAGAGTCATTAGCAGAAAGGGTACACTAACACACACACAAAATGAGGGCATGGGCAAGGGAGATTAAAAGGATTTTACCTATGTGGAAAAAGTTACAGGATCTCCGGGGCCTTCCCAGGTTCTGTTGACCTTGTCAACCAGCACACCAAGTGTAAACAAGCCATTCTGATCCTCTCCAGAGGCATGCCTCTTTCGTGTTGGCAAGGAGACCTCTCTCTTTGCCTCCTCCCTCTGTTGGGGTGGAGGGGAGCATGAGAGCACTTCCCACGCTGAGATATGAAAACAAGGGAGGTCGTCTTTGCTCTACAGATTTTAACCATATAATCCAGAGCGAGTTTTATTTTATTTCATTGTTTTATTTTATTTTAACCATATAATCAAGAAAGACCTGTACGCTACCATTGTGTCACCCAATTAGCATAATTTCTTGTCATTCTAATTAAAGATGCACCATTTTCTTGGCCGATTCTGATTCCCTTTTTTAAAACGTGTGTTTAGCCAATTCTGATTCTGGCCGATTCTGATTTTCTTTTTGTCTAAGAATTATAAATGACAGCATACAGAAACATTTTTGTTCAACTTTTATTTTAATGGAAACTTCATTGCTAAAGAATGATAGTGGGCACTGCTGGCTCATGCCTTGCTCTGAGCTCTCGCTATTGCTTTTGCTTTAACCTCTTTGTCTTTGTTAGTTTTGTCAAGTTCTGCATATTCTTCGGGGTGATGCTGTTTGAAAAATGTCTTATTAAATTCGTTGTTCTGAACGCTTTCGGAGTTGTTCCTTCATTGCTTATTTTTGCTATGCATGTATTGCAAATGCATTCTGTGAAGAGCTTCCATGCTGAAGACATGGCTGTGTCTGTAATAAATCCCTCATTAGTATCCCTACTCCCTCATCAGTAATGCACTTATATAGAGAGAGTCTATTTAGTTGATTTTTAGCTAACTATTTAATTAGTTCCTTACATACATGACCTAAATTCTGAATTAAAGTTAGTAAAAACATTGTGCCCCTTGTGTGTGTGACTGTGTTTGTGCCGCTGTCGCCGCTGCAAGTGTAAATGTGACCGGTACAGAATCCGTTCTGAGACTGATCAGCCGATCACCAGGTATAGCCAAGAACTGGCCAATTCCAGTCACCGGCTGATCAGTTGGTGCTTCTCTTAATTCTAATGTAATGCATAAAACCTACTTAGCTACTTGATATTGAATTTCTTGGGCCGAAGGGATAACCGAATTTTAGCACATTGTGGCCGATACCGATGTTAAGAACCGATAATTTAACCTTTCTGAGTTTAAAATGCAGTAATTCATTTTAGCAGTTAATTAAATAATAAGCAATAAAACATTTAAATCAGACAGGTGCAGTTTGCTCAAAGAAATTCCATTTTGTTTTCTTACTTTCCTTTAAAAAGGTAAGCATTTTTTTGAATTGGTACAGGCAGCAACAAGAACAATTAAGTGTATGAGAACTTATGATTGACATGCTCCAAGAAAGAATATAACTACATGCATTACTATACAGTAAGCAACGTCATAGATTTTGCTTAATGAGTCACAGCCAACAAGAAAAAAACAAATAAATATTTATTTGCAAATATATAATAAATATCGGTTATAATATTGTCTAAAATTCTAATATCGGACCGATGAAGATAATAAAAAAAAAAAAAATCCATATATCAGCAGATAATATATCGGTTGCCGATATATCGTGCATCACTACTTTTTAACCGTTATATTTTCATATCTGTGATATGAAAGTTTGGCAGTTCCACTTTTGATAGTTTTAACACTGGTTACTAACTGAAGACTAATCTGGAAGATCTTATATTCTGTGTTATGTTTCTAATCTTGCGTCCTACTTTATAGAAGTACTGCTCTACTATTCATCTTAGTGTTGATCATCCACCATTGGAGGCTTGTCTGATAGGCCCTTTGTGAAAATGAAGAAAATGACCTTATACAAACAAAACCCACTTAATATCCCTCTATAATGTCAGTACATTTTCATGATGATTTGTGGAAAATTAAGTGCTTAACTGCTTTTGTCATCAAGGCAGCTCCTCTACTAATGTTATATGAAACTGTCTTTGGGAAGTACAGATTCACTGGTTGAAAGCAGTGTGGGCCTCCGTTGGCTTCTTCAAAAGGAAAATGCTTGTAAAAATGGATACTCAACTAGAAGAAACTGCTAAAAAATGCAGAGATTAAAAGCTTGATTCCACACTGCTGACACCCCACAGTCCGACATCTACCACATGGTTGCCTTAGCTTTGTGATCTGAATGAGAACAGATTTGATTTTTACTTGGATTGAATTAGCCTTGCCACAATAATTGAATAGCAGCTGCTGTGGCTTGGAAGAAACAGCCATTTTTAAGGTTACAAGCCCCTGTGATGGATCAGTGTCCTATCCAGGGTGTACCTTCCGACATCATCCACTTCCAGGGCACCACAATATTATCACGATTATTTTTCATGTTAATTTTAAGACTAGTTTGCAAGTAGTAGTAGTAGTAGCTAGTAGTAACTTTTTAAACAAATGTTCACTTCCTGATAACATTCACAGTGGCAAAAAATATCCAAAACAATGTTTTTATTTTCTTTTTCCCCAATTGTTCAACTTATTTCAATTATCTCTGCTTTTTGTTTACATCAGAACATTTGTGGGGTCAGAAAAATGTTGGTTACTTGATAAATACCAGAGATAAACTGTTCATAGAAGTAACTTAACACATAAGTAACTTAAGTGACTTTGTTTAATTCAGGTTTGTTACAGGCTGCCTAGCAGGTGTACCTGTGTACCCTTTGGGATGCTTCCTTTGAAGGGGTTTAACAGGTTTTTTTCAAATATCTGTTGTTGGCATCGTGTCCTAAACCAACTCCGTTCCATTTATCTGTTGATTAAATTTTGTCGCAAGTTCATTGCGTCATCGGTGATGCTTTTTAGTTGCCAAAGAAATGGATTGTAAGGATGCACCGACTCTGGGCTATAGTGTATGGGGTATCACCTGGCTGTTAAAACATTGTGGGATATTATTGTTGTTATTATTATTATTATTATTATTATTATTATTATTATTATCATCACTATCTCATTCAGTTATTTCAATGTTATTTTTTAATGAAAATTATTCAACTACATTTGGACATTCAAACAGCACGGATGGTTATTGTCCATCCCTTGTCCCCAGCTATTACATGTGTGAACAGTGTCCCAGTCTCTGTTTCTTGACATTCTTTTTTGAAGAAGGCAGAAACTTTTGACGACTTTTTTCTTTTAGTCACTATTTATGTTCTACATAACAGATGTAACACTATTGGGGAACAGAATTGTAAACAGTTTCATACACTTCTTTGTGCATCTTTGTTTGACTTCATAAGCCAAGCTTTGAGCTTGCACATGCTGTTTCTGCAAGATTAAGGCTATTAAATATGTTAATTGTTTGACAGAATTTACATTCAGATTGAATTTCTTTGAGGGGAAAAAATGTATTAGATAAGTATCTTGATGCATGCTCAATAATCCAGGTAAGAAAATCCCAGAAGTTGAAATGTTCATCTGGACATAAGGTTCTGTGGGAGAAATGTTTCGTCACTTATCTAAGTGACTTCTTCAGCCTCAGCTAGTTGGAAAACTAAAAAGGGAACGCCCATCCCTGAACCGAGGAGGGGGCCTCAGAGGACACCTCTCACCATATTACACTTCCTCTATCGCAGCCCTTCCCCAATCCTGTGTGAATGGCACATGTGGATATTGTCATTAATGGTTATGGCAATCTGCATATTAAACTGATCACCGGTTCCATTGTTATGTAATGGTGCTGGTACCAGTCATTATGCAAATGTACTGTATATAAGATTGGGGAAGTTTTCCAACTGCTCAGACTGAAGAAGTCACTTAGATGAGTGACGAAACGTTTCTCCAACAAAATCTTATGTCCAGATGAACAGATTCACCTTCTGGTATTAGATCTTATTCAGGCAGACGTACAGCTCAGGGGCCAGGGGCATCCCGCAGTACTGCCATTCTTCAGAGATGTTATCACTACAATAATTCATGTGTGTAGACTGCAAGACTGACTTTTGGCTGTGGGTCAACTAATGAAACAGTTAAGAACTGCTGTTTGTTAAAGTGATGTAACTTGCATTGTGTCACCTCTCTGCCATTCCACTAAGCAAGTTTAGGTTAGCTGTACTCGAGTGTTGTCATGCTTCTTTTGTGAGCTTTTAAAGACACAAAGATGCAAACCAATTTTATTGGTAAGTGCTGAGCATGGGAAACCCACTATCTGCCAGTTTTTGATTTCATTTTTGGATTGACATTGAATTGCTGGTGCAAAAAGAAGGACAGTTAAGGGAAAAAAAACCAGAAGTACGTTGAAATTGGCTATATAAAATCTACAAATCTTTAGTATGTAAATTGGCGGTACAGAGTGTTTGCTGTTTTCAAATTCGGGGTGCTGATGAAACATTGTATCTGTTAACTTGTACAAGTGTCACTGAAACTGAGCTAAGGCATGTTATTTGTAAAGTGTACCTCTCACACGGAAGAAATGCGACTCCTGATTTCATCAGCTTGTTGGATTTTGTGCAGGAATGAACAGGTAGGGATTACATCTTCAGCGGACTGTGGTAGCCTAGCGGTTAAGGTACTGGACTATGGACCGAAAGGTCTAGGGTTCAAATCCCACCTCTGCCAAATTGCCACTGTTGGGTCCTTGAGCAAGGCCCTTAACCCACAATTGCTTGGATTGTAAGACTGTATCAATTGTAAGTCACTCTGGGTAAGGGCGTCTGCTAAATGCTGTACATGTAAAAATTATTTGTTATTAATAGGGATGCATTATAAGTGAAATGACCGAATAATTTGTTCACATGTACTACATGATTTAATACAAATTTAATTTGCACTTTCTTTTTAAAGAAATGAGTGCACCATGCCTCTGTCGCTTTTACCGAGTGTTTGTCGGGTCTGTCTCATTACATAGTGAGGGTGCTCTTTAGGAGAGCTTTCTAACTGATAATGGAAACCTAAGACTGGTTAAATGAGACTGATTGTGTCACGCCTGCTAGGACGCTACTAAATAACTCTAGCAAAGTTCTACAGGTGTGGATTCTAGTCTTTGCCATTTTAGACTTTCCTTAAGGTTTCTTTTTGAAGGAACATCGTAACACAAGTTTTTGATGAGTTGTGATGAGATGAACTGATCAAATGTAGACAGAAGCTAATATAAGAACATGATGGAAAATGTAAGCCCTTCTGTATGTAACTTGTAGCTGGACATGAATTAATTGATAAAAAACTAGCAAGAGTCTACATATTAATGTGAAATGTATAACAAAAAATAAAGTTTCCATAGTTACATTAATATTTAACACCTGAGACACAGAACAATGTGTGCAATGTAATTTAGTCATGTTATTTTGTTCATGTTATTTTGTTCTCTTTCACATATTCATTTACATTTACAGCATTTAGCAGACGCCCTTATCCAAAGCGACTTCCAATTGGTACAGTCTTACAATCCAAGCAATTGTGGGCCCAACAGTGGCAGCGTGGCAGAGGTGGGATTTGAACCCTCAACCTTCTGGTCCAGAGTCTAGTACCCTAACCACTAGACTACCACAGTTCCACTGTATTCATCCAGCTGATGTTAGCCATGTAGGGCTTGCACCGACCATAGAATTACTTTTATCATTTAAATAAAGTAATAAATATGCATTGATGCTTTTTTAAAATCTTTTTTTACTGAAAAGGCTGTCCGGGTTTTAGCTGCAGCCAGGCTGTGATCTGTATACATGATCAGGAGCTCTAAGGAGGGCTGAAATAGTAGCTAATCATTGACTATGCACACATGAGCTGCAGACTGAAATAAAGGAATGTTTATTACTGTAAATCAAACTTCCAAGAGCATGATAAGGAGCTCTATCCTGTAAGTATATAGCATTTGCCAAGATTCTATTTATTTTTTTTAAAAGACCAACTAGCGTTGCCTGTGACTGGAACTTTGATCTCTGTGATTGTTTTCCACCAATCTGAAACTCGATCAACAAGGCCTCTTTTATACTGATTAAAACAGATGTGGCGTATACAGATCCTGCTTCACTGTTGTCTAAGCCTGTAGCTATGTGGGGCATTTCTGTCAGTTTAAAGTCTTGCAATCAGAAGATCTAGGAGCACTGTCATGTCAACAGTAGATGTGAAGGTGTGCTCTTATTCTTTCATGGTTGGTCATGTGCACTACCTGAGAGGAAGCTGTACTGACAGAACAGAGCAGAATAAAGCGGTGCAAATTGGAGCGGGTCACCGTCTGTTGAAAAGGGAACATTACCATTTTCACTTCCTTTTGTAAGTCACTTTCCATTTTTAACTAGGGCCTTTTTCCACAGTTCGTACCCAAACACAATGTTATCTGCAGTCTAAAAAGGAAGTTGTTTCATTTTAGTTTTGTCTTTGGGCCAAATCTCTTGTGCTAACTAGAGTTCAAAACCAGTGGGTATTGATTTTTATTGAATCAATACAGCCCAGGGGAGGTGAGACAAAGATAGCAGTATATCACTGAGAAAGGGCAATAAAGGTCGAAGACATGAGGGACTGTGTTTTGATTTGATCCCCACAGACTATGATGGCTGTATTTCTATTTTACTGTGCATGCTTCATCTGTAATGATTGTATCTGACCATCTGTGAATAAAAGACATCCTTTCGGGAATTTTTGAGGGCAGATTGAGCTAAACTTAGTCTTTGCTTAATCAATTAGGTCATTTCCACTCATTCTCCTCGATCTCATTTTGATCCTCTGTGTCGTGCGTTTCATTCGGAACATTTGTCATTACTGTTTGCTGTTCTTAGGATGTCACAGCAGTGTGATGTACTCGCCCACTGTTGAATGAAGGAGGGGAGGCTGTAAAAAGTTCTTTATACCCGTGATGGACTGGAGTCCCATCAAGAACATGCTTATGCCAGAGTCTTGTGTTCAGTCTCTTCCCCATTTACACCTTTGTGACTCTGACCAATAAAATACTAATACTAGAAAAAATACTCATTTGATCTATGACATGGAGACTTTACCTTACATTTGATATCTCTGATCATTATGTTGGGTACCTTCCTACCCTCATTAGGGTAAAGCAGTTACTGATAAACAAATGAATGATGCTCTCACAGGCCACTTTGAGCTGCACCTGTTCAGATGCTTGTTAACACGCATATCTAATCACCCAAGCACATGGCAGCAACTTGGTGCATCTAGGCATGTAGGCATGGTCAAGATGGACAGCTAAATTTCCAACCAAGTATCGGAGTGGGAAAGAAAGGTGATTTAAGTGTGACCAGAAGGTCCAGGGATCAAATCCCACCTCTGCCACTGTTGGGTCCTTGAGCAAGGATGACCAAGGAGCTTGTATCAGAGATTGTATCAGTTGTAAGTCGCTCTGGATAAGGGCATCTGCTAAATGCTGTAAATGTAAATGTAAGTGACTTTGAATATCTCATGCTGGTGCGAGATGGGCTGGTCTACTGGGATTTTCACACACAGCCATCTCTAGGGTTTACAGAGAATGGTGTGAAAGAAAAACTGTCCACTGTATGGAAATGCATTGTAGATTACGGAGGAGAATGGCCATCAGAAAGGCAGCAGTAACTCAGGGCATACTCACACTAGGCAATCTGTTCCTGGCCCGGGCATGCTTGACCTCCAAAGTATGGTTTGTTTGACCAGTGTGATCGCTCCGTCTCGCACCAGGGCACAGTACACTGAACAGTTCTCAGGAAGAGGTGGGCTCGAGAAGCTGAAAATCAGTGCGTTGCATAATCAGTGTAGTTTATTATAATATGTATTAGATGGCTGTGTGTCAGCACGCCCAAAATGAAACCAAAAAAGCCACAAAGTACAACCGAGATGTCCGCTGTGCTGGGTGAGTGCATACCGTTATGACGAATGGTAGGATCAGAATTTGGCATAAACAACATGAAAGCATGGATCCATCCTGCCTTGTATCAATGGCACAATTTGGACCCCTTAATACCAACTGAGCAACTGTTTAAATGCCACAACCTACCTGAGTATTGTTGCTGGCCATGTCCATCCCTTTATGACACAGTGTAACTGTTTTCTATGCACCATGTCACAAAGCTCAAGTAATCTCAAACTGCTTTCTTGAACATGACAATGAGTTCACTGTACTCTGATGTGAAGGAACGGGAGAATTACATCATGAACATGCAGCTGCTGCTTGATTCTATCATGTCAATATGGACCAACATCTCTGAGGAATGGTTATAGCACCCTGTTGAATCTATGCCATGAAGTATTAAGGCAAGTGTCCTAGCAAGGTGTACCTAATAAAGTGGCTGGTGGGTGTATGTTTCAGTTTGATAGTTGCAGAGGTTATGGTCTAAGTAGTAGTTATAGTTCTGTTCCGGCTTAATTTTTTTTTTGTTACAATTTTAATAGGCAATGAAATGGTATACTGAAACGTAATAACTTTTCCTGCAGATACCCATTTCTGTTCCCCACTCTCACCCTTCTTGGAAAAGGCATTGTGGACCATTTAGAATTCACATTTCATATTGGAATGATTAAGTGCACAGAAGAAGGCTTCTCTTACTGTTGGAGGATTGCTATAGTATATAAAGAACCTGGAGAGAGCAGAACGTAATATGAATTGGTGTGTATGTGGCTTGCACTGGTCCATTATCGGGTTAATGCTGACCAATTGCTCTTTCCTCAGGATAGAATTTCAACCAGAGAGGAAAACATGATATAGCATTTCACTTTTTCCTTTCACACCTATTCTGTTTTGATGGAATTCAGCTTTATTTAAAGGCTCTCATATTACAGATCTAACACAGTCTTAAAGGGAGGTGTTTCACATTTACTTGAAATGGACTTGGCTGGTACTGCCTGAGGCTTCTATATTGTCTTAATATCAAGGAAATAACATAAAGCAACTTTCATCTTTGATAAATGAAGGTAATATTTACAGAAAGAGAATCGCTTAGTAAGTGATAAAGGTCTTGTGTTTGTTTGCTTTGTTTTGCCCTAGGTGTAAGGATAATATGAATTAGATTGTGTAAGATAATAACCATGTGGGTAAACAGTAAGAAAAGGCACTGTGTGAAACATTTTTGTGGACAGCTGTTTTTGTAAGTGTTTGTTTGGCCTTGCATGTAATACCAACAGAATTTAAACGGTATTAATGTTGATGAATACACAGCTGCTGCTTTGTCTGCCGTTACGTGTCGGACTTTCAAACCGGTCTTTGTTTTGGGCTGCTTGGGTGTCCCGGAACTAGGCCATGTTTACCTTTTGGCGGTTGGGTAACTCTGTAAAAGGTAAATATGGGTTAGGTATGCCTTGAAAACAAACATGCATTCTCTTATTCCTGTTTAATCCTACTTAAATACATGAATTGTATGTTCTCTAGTTACCATTCCATCTGGGTCAGCTAATTTCAGAATGGTTCTCTGGAAAATGTTTTTCCCATTTAAAACCTTTTTCAGAATAATTTCTAGTAAACCAGTAAACATTTCCTGGAGCACACTTCAGAACATGTAATAAGTTTGTGTTTTGAATGTGGTATTGTACCTATAGGTGTGTTGAGTATTCTGTGATGTGATGTTGATACAATTCCTATGTCTATGCCATATGCTGCAGTATTAGGAAAGGTGATTATTTGAATGTTTCTGTGATAGTTTGGTTTCCAATAATTGTAAATACATTTTTATATTATGAGTATGCATTTAATTACATGCCCAATGCTTCAATATATTTGTGGAGACTGTGGAAGAGAAAGACATGCTGCAAGACATCGTTCTACCCATAGCAACAGTGCCTGTAGAAAATCATCATACCCTGTTAAGGTCATTTAAATATTTATTTTTGAGATAGATTTACTTGTAATTACCCTCAGCATCGAAGTGAATATAATTAATATTTTTAAATCTGATCATTTATTAACATTCAGTTAGGGAAATACATATTTCAGGTCATCAGACCCTTCAGAGTAACTAATATAAACTTTCTCAGGCACAGCCTCCAGTTCTCCCACCAGGGTAATTGGCCCTCACCTGACATCAGTTGCAGTGGATTTGATTATTTCATATAAAACCGTCTGTTCCTTGAGAATTCAAGAAATAGGCACACACAGAATTCACCATGGTTGGAAAGGTGCTTTCAAAGAGGCTTTGGGATAAAGTTGTTGAAAGGCACAAGTTAGGAGAAGGATACAGAAATAATTATATGTATTAATTATTCCTCAGAGTACCGTTCAGAGCATTATCAAGAATGGGAATGTGTATGGCATTGATCGAGGAAGCTACCAAGAGAGGAGGTACAACTTTGAAGGGCTTACAGGTCGGTCTGTGTGCGTGACAACAATCTAACGAGCTTTACACAAAGCTGATCTGTATGGGAGGGTGTCAAGAAATAAGCCTCTTCTGAAAATGTGAAAGTTAAAAACACATGGACGATTCAGATACTTTGTGGCTGAATGGTTTCATGGTCAAATGAGGCCAGGATTGAACTTTTTGGACTGAAATACAAGCACTGTTTCGCTAAAACCCAACCATGTGAAATATGGTAGTGGCAATATTGTACTGTGTTTGTATTTTCCTAAAGTGGAGACTTGGACAGGTTTGAGGGGGGAAAATCAGAATCAGGCTTTAATGGCCTAGTATACTTGCACATACAAGGAATTTGCTTCGGTTACAGTTGCCCACATTGTAGTTACATAGTCACATCACATTGTACCTCATTTCACAATATTACAAGAAAAACACCTTGCTTGTGCAGTGATATATTTTTCATTAAAGATAAACGGCAGACTAAATTATGGTAAATTAAGGAAAATAAAAGTGAGGTACCAGATAAGAAGTCCAGATGGACTGGTGGCCCATCCAGCACAACAACAACCCTAAACATGCTGCCAAAAATACAGCGCAGTGCCTTAATGTTAGTAAGGTGAATGTCCTTGACTGGCCAAGTCGGAGCCCTGATCTGAATCCAGTAGAGGATCTGTGGGTGATCTTGAAGAGAGAAGTCCATTTCTCCTTTATTACAAAATATGACTAAATTCAAGCTATTCTGCAAGGAAGAATGGGCAAATATTCCCCAATCTTGTTGTGCAAAGCTGGTGGACACGCATCCATACAGATTGATAGGCTGTAGCTAATTAATACAAAAGGTGGCTCTGAGATATTTTAAGTCTCCTGAATGATCACTTTTCAAGCACTGTTATTCTAGTAAAAAAAAAAATGTCATTAATTTTCAGTGTCGATGCCTTTTTTTTATTTTGATTGAGTGTTCTAAGGCAATATTGTAAATATAGTTGGAAAAAGATGTTTTTTTTTTTTAATGGGTTTTGTTTTTAGCCTGTAGGATAAAAAAAGGGTATACTGATTTACATTTACATTACATTTACATTTTACAGCATTTAGCAGACGCTCTTATCCAGAGCGACTTACAGTTGGTACAGTCTTACAATCCAAGCAATTGTGGGTTAAGGGCCTTGCTCAAGGAGCCAACAGTGGCAACTTGGCACAGGTGGGATTTGAACCCTGGACCTTGTGGTCCATAGTCCAGTACCTTACCCACTAGGCTACCACAGTCCCAGATTTTATACAGGCACTGTATGCTGGACTGAGGCTTTTCATTTTTCTGTACTAAGAATGAAGTTCTTATTACTTGATCTCCTGGTGCATCATGTAAAACTGACTCTCTAAATGACAAAGCATGTAGTTTCTTTTTAACAGATTATGAAGGTACAAAGAGCTCAGTTCTTCTTCTCAGTGGTTTTATGTATAAATTTTCATTTAAAGGTCAATGGTCATAACACTAAAGATTCTTTAACTCGCTTATTAACTAACCTTGACTTTTATGCGACTTGTTTTCCTGCTTGTGTCTCATGTGTGTGACTCCCTTTACACTTGAGTGGAGTCCTTGTGTACATGGGGAGTTAAAAAGCTAAGGGCCTTGATGTGGCTTATGGCTTTCCACCACAGTTGTGCCAGCTGCAGTAAACAAAGTTGGTCTGTAGGACTAATATGAGAAGTGGCATTTAAACTGGCTAGACAAAATAGGCATTGAACTAAATAGTCAGTGAACATTGAATAATAATTGAAAAAAAGGTAATTCCTTCAGATTGAGTCACGTCAGACGCAAATCAGAACAGTCTCTCTCCAAACAGAAACACAGGCCTCCTGTGACGTGTGCAGAGAGTGAGAATTAGTGGAAGCTTAGACGCCGCTGCTGGGAGATTAGTTTGTTATAAAGTTGAGACACTTGTTCTCACGTGTTCCTTCTCCCACCCCATGCATAAAATCATCAGGGCATGTACCTGCTAAAGCTTTCACGGAAGAATTAAAAATGGTAAGCACCATGTCAGCAGCATACTGAGTCATTGGTGTGTTGGGAATATGAAAATTAAAATCATCTATCAGTTTACAAATCTGCTTAGCCCATGCATCTAGGTTACTGATTTGCATTACTTTATAACCCAACACGAGGTTACACTATAAAACAGAGAACAGTCTCTTCACTTTGGTGTACCATAGATTTATTTTCTGTACGTTTTGCCAATTGTAATAAAACCTGAACCAGACTGTTAATCCTTGGTGAAGATAAAGGGGGAGGCTTTGTGCTTTTTAGGTCTAAGCTGAGCAGGACCATGCTTAAATCCTA
This sequence comes from Ancistrus triradiatus, assembly GCA_025084515.1. Lineage (NCBI taxonomy): Eukaryota > Metazoa > Chordata > Actinopteri > Siluriformes > Loricariidae > Ancistrus > Ancistrus triradiatus. Next base: position 29,629 of record JAJAGP010000016.1, read on the forward strand.
AGCTGGATGTGGGATCCATGCAGACACGCTTTGTGTTTGCCAGCATCGGCTGCCACATGTTTGTGCTCTCTTTTTCTGCACTGGACATTGAGTTTCTGGTGGGAGCTGTTTTTGTTTAGATATTGGACTGCTGCCAGTGTGTCGTGTTAAGGGATTGCTGTAGCTTTTGATGAAACATAGCAGTAGATACATCTCCTCTCCTGTGCTGTTTTGGAACAGCGTATTTACTTGTTCCTAATAAGGGTTAATTGCAAGCATTAACTAAAATGGTCTATATTGGCATGCAGTGGCCTGACACCGGACATAGCGGAGGAATCAGGTCAGATGGTAGCCATTTTAGTTGTAGGGCTGTACTGACTGTCAGCATTGGGGTTGAAACGAAGACTGTTGAACATAAAATCAGTAAGCTTGATTACAATGACTGCATTTGCAACAACATAAATCCCTGAGCTGTCTCTTGTATTGCAGATGAAACTGTTAAAAATAATACAAAAATATAATAACACAGGCAAACTATTGAAAAGAACTGAGCACCTGTAAGGTCTTTCTCAATCTGCATACTTTTATGTACTTATACAGTTTTTGTGCAAATGGGCAACAGGGCTTTAGGCTAATTTCGTGGTGTACATGGTCGCATTGTGGCACCAAGATACAACTCCCAGAAATAAATGAAGTTTTTCCTTCAAACGCGGTCATTCTTAAAGTACCAAAGTACTGGGACTGTGGTAGCCTAGCGGGTAAGGTACTGGACTATGCACCAGAAGGTCCAGGGTTCAATTCCCACCTCTGCCAAGCTGCCACTGTTGGGTCCTTGAGCAAGGCCCTTAACCCACAATTGCTTGGACTGTAAGACTGTATCAATTATAAGTCGCTCTGGATAAGGGCGTCTGCTAAATGCTGTAAATGTAAATGTACCAGTGCTAATAAAATGAGGTATCCTCCCATTTTTAATGGTGAATTATCTTTGGATCTTTTCTAGTATTGGTGTTCTGTGCAACACTAGTGGCTACCGTAATTACTAGTGATGCACAGACATGAAAATTCTTGACCAAATCCAATTTGTTTTTGCATTATGTTTTCTTTTTTTATGTGTTATTGTTGCTAGGTTTTTAGCTTGATGTACAATAAAAAAGAATACCCGCGGCTCCTGGTCTCGCTGGTGCAACTTGCTTTCTCAGTTGGTAGCATCGACTTCTGATTTGGGCGCACCCATTTTTATATTAATAAATTACCATGCATGTTGATGAATCACTTTCTTAAATTTGTACCTCAACCACAACAGGAAGCTACGGTAAGCTTTTTACCAAGGAGCACTGCTGCTCCTGATTTGAAATTAGCAGGAGCACACACCCAACAACCAGGACTTAAAAAAAATATATTTTTACTTTATTCCTCCAGATTAAGCATGAATAAATTTTGTTTAACAAAGCATGGAACTTTGACATGTCACAAGCAGCTTTAATCTATTCCAAAGTTAGATTGAAGGAACAGTTTCTGAGCCGTTCTTATAAAAAAGTAAGTAAATACATAAACCACACAATTGATTCAACATATAGTACACATTATAAAAGTTAATTTGTAATTAAATATATTTTTGTGTTAAAAGTGTGTACCTACATATGCGTAAAATGTAATTGCAGGATTATGTGGGAGACTTGCAAAAATTTGCATGAGTTATGGTGTTCCTCCGAAAAGAAACTATAAGGAAATATTAAAATTGTGATAAAACAGCAATGACTACACTCCAGACCCATAAAACTTTGTTCATGCTAATGATTGCAGTACATGCATACAGTAGAGCTGTGATAAAAAAAAACGATACAGCAGTAATATTGTGATGTTTATTTTTCGCAATATACTACATGGATTTTCAGCTCAAAATATAGTTTTTTGTTTTTTTGTTTTTTAAAGAAGAAAAAAACACATTTTAAATGGGGTGTAAGCTACAGTCTTCACTCCTCTAGATGTTGTAGTGCAGTGACTTGACTCCGTTTGTCCCGTGAATTATCGATGTGATATATTAAGACGACTCAAATGGTACAACATAACTTGTATTTCAACTGTTTTTATATTTTTGGTGAAATATGTGGAATATCGCAATATATTGCTATATGCATCATATCACAGTGTATCTTGTCATATTGTTACCCATGTATTGTGATGCGTATCGTATTGTGAGGTTCCTTCCAATACCCACCCCTAATATTCACTCAGTAATTCAGTAGTAGTCTCATTAACCAGTCTCGGGGCTCCACTGTCTCTTAGAAAGCTCTTCACATTATGCCATCTTATCTCTTTTGAACACTTTAATATGCAATCATATGATCTGCTCCCATATGCCGCAGTCTTTAGACTTCTTAATAGCCTTGTAGCTTCTTCTGTTCTGCAATGTAAGTGGTGAAGGTGAATTTGAAGTTGAGGATGTCCAAAAGCTGAGCTAGGCTTAGTGAGCTTGTTTGTTTACTTTGGTTTTTAAGTTAAGATGGCACTTAGTTTTTAAAAATTTGTTGAAAGAGTTACAGTAAGCACATTTTTTGTAGTAGCATTATTTAAATCTCCTACTTTATTTTAATTGCATGGATTTAAGATTGCTTTGGCTTACATTTTTACACATTATTTTGAATTTCTACATGTATTATTCATTCAGTTATTCTACAGAAATGAAAGGGAGTGTTTTCACTTAAGATATGGTGAAGCTATAATTGAGCATTTGGTGTACAATTTTAAACCTCTTTTGCAGCAGGCTAAAGTATTTTTTGGTTAATTTATACAAGCGAATGTGTGTTATTTTGTCTGTTTCCACTTCAGATCTAAAAAAGGAATGTCTTTTACCAAATGTCTTATTGTAAGAAAATCAAATTGTGTACTCAGACTTAATATTTAAATCAGTAACTCAGTATTGTGAATTGGATCAAATCGTGAGCAGAGTGCATAACTGTTGAGTTAATGAACAGTTACTGTGTAGGGGTCACCAGAGGACATGCCGAGGCAGTGACCACTGACCTGTCTGCACTGTGTTATGCCTCAAACATTTATTTACTAGGCCCTAGAAAAGAATTACTCAAGCTAGTCTGGCCAGTAGAATTTAATGCTAACATTAACAGCATGATGGCTGCCAGCAGTGCTACTTGTCTGTACAGGCTGTCATACTAAATCATGGACTGGCTGTACTATTACTGAAGGAGCACTTTTAATCTGTCTGTATTAATTGTTCCACAGTCATGAATCATTCATGCAGTGTACAATGCTCGTTCATTTGGTCTATGTTGTGTATGTGTATCAGCGTTTTTAATGAGGGTTATTTTCCTTTGAACTAGTGTTTATGGTAATCGCTGGTATCATAATTACTCATGGAAAAACATAGTCATGCTGTTTAATAGATTCTTCCAGCTGTACTTAAACAAATGTAAGTGTGACGTTTCAAAGGCTCATCAAGCACAGCACCCAAATTTTTCCATGTGCGCACCATGGAGACTGTATTTGCACATCGTTGAAAGTAAATATGCTTATGAAACACTCCCAGCTTCATCTTCTTTATGTGCGGAAGCTCATTTTTAATGCAGCAGGAGCAGAAAGCAGCTTCATGTAACATTTCTCAGTTGTTTTGGCAGAGTTTGCGTGGTGCATTTGTTTAGTCTGCTTAGGATGTTTTTCCATCGCCCTGCAATATACAACTGTGTAATCGTGTCTGCAAATGATAGTCAGATGCTGGACCATTCAGTTTCTTTCTAGGACCTTCTCCTGCAGTATTTCTGGTAGTCTGCATGGAACTGCAGTGCCACAGAGAAAAGGGGAGTTTTGTAACACTGCACCTTAAAGACGTGGAGGCTCTCACACACCTCCTCGGACCCTCACTGCAGCAGGAATGCTATTTTTAGCACTCATCCAAGAGCAGAAATGAGATTTGCAGTATCCTGACTCCCATACGCAACACTCAGCATCATAGAAATATGCTTATTGTCATGTAAATGATAACCAAAAACAAGGGTAGTGGTAGAACAGAGGTTAAGCAACTGGACTATTAATCAGATCATTTAACCAGACTATTAACCAGAACATTGAAGGTTCAAGTGCCAAGTTGCCACTGAGTGCTTTTACATGCACTTAATAATTCAATAACTACAGAAAATCTGATTCAGTAACCCATCAATGCAAAGAACCCTTTAGAATTTTTTATGTTTCTGCATAAATATGACCTAAAACAACATAATATTTTCACACAAGTCCTAAAAGTAGATAAAGAGAACCCAGTTAAACAAATGAGACAAAATATTATACATGGTCATTTATTTATTGAGAAAAATGGTCCAATATTACCATTTAATGAGTGGCAAAAGTATGTGAAGCTGAAATTCATTTGAAGCTGAAATTAGAGTCAGGTGTTTTCAATCAATGGGATGACAATCAGGTGTGAGTGGGCACCCCGTTTTATTTAAAGAACAGGGATCTATCAAAGTCTGCTCTTCACAACACATGTTTGTGGAAGTGTATCATGGCACGAACAAAGGAATCCACCAATCCACAGTCAGACAGATTGTGTACAAATGGAGGAAATTCAAGACCATTGTTACCCTCCCCAGGAGTGGTCAACCAACAAAGATCACTCTAAGAGCAAGGCGTGTAATAGTTGGCGAGGTCACAAAGGACCCCAAGGTAACTTCTAAGCAACTGAAGGCCTCTCTCACATTGGCTAATGTTAATGTTCATGAGTCCACCATCAGAAGAACACTGAACAACAATGGTGTGCATGGCAGGGTTGCAAGGAGAAAGCCACTGCTCTCCAAAAAGAACATTGCTGCTGGTCTGCAGTTTGCTAAAGATCACGTGGACAAGCCAGAAGGCTATTGGAAGATGCTGAAAGCGAAGGTTCACATACTTTTTGCCACTCACTAATATGTAATATTGGATCATTTTCCTCAATAAATAAATGACCAAGTATAATATTTTTGTCTCATTTGGTTTAGCTGGGTTCTCTTTATCTACTTTTAGGACTTGTGATAGAAATCTGATAATGCTTTAGGTTTATTTTTATGATTGCAAGAAAAAAGGGTTCACAAACTTTCAAAGCACCACTGTACATGCATTTGAGTAATCAGATAGTGGGAAAGCTCCAGGTTTACATGACTCCGGCAGTAATTTTGATTTCTACTTTGCAACCAGCCAGTAATCTCACAGAATTATGGGACATAAACTTCAAAACGTGACATTAAATAATCAAATTCTTCATTTTCTTGATGATGTACTGCGTTTCAGATTATCCACAAAGCGCTTGATATCCATTTCACTCTTTTTAATTCTGTGGCACGTTTAATTCTGGGGTTGCCAGTTCCCACAAAAAATCCTCATAGTCAATGGCAAAAGAGACCAAATACAACCTTTAGAAGCTTGTAATCTTGTAAAATTTGATTTGTAAAACAAGTCTTTAGAATAGGCAGACTTGGCAACCATGTCGGACTGAAGTCGAGTAACTAATGTACAGTAATCCAATTACTGGGAAAAAATCCTGCTCTATTTATCAGATTTCTTGAGCTGATTTCCAGATTGGTGTATGCTGTTTACATGACCACTTGAATAATTAGATAATGGCAGAAATCCAACTATGATCAGATTATTAAGTGCATGTAAACGTACTCACTGTTAAACTATTAACCCCTTAATTGGGTAATTTAAAGGACCTGTCAGTTTGATTTGTCTGCACAGGTCTGCTCATGGCTTTGTGTTTTCAGAGAAGGCCTTTTCTCATTTTTGCTATTAGTCATTTTTCTATTTTCTGTCTGTCTTGGTATACTGTACATGCATGAATATATTCATTTGCATGTGTTTCTACAAGTAGTAAGACTGTTACAGAGCAACTAAACAATACATAATTCACACAAGGAGTCTTTTGATCTGCTTTACTTATTGTTTATCAATAAAATGCATTGATTACAGATATTTAACTCTAATTTTAGTTGAGCTGAGCAAATAAGTGTTAGGGGCCGTAATCAAGGACTCAGCAGTAGCAGCTGGATTTAAAAGCATGACCTTTTTGTTAAGTATTGCAAAGTCTTAACCACTTGGCCACCACTCTCACTAATCTAATCATATAATAATCATTTAATTACAGTCATGCGGCGCATAATGTCCTTAATGTGGGGTAATGTCTAACAGCATAGATGTCCATAAGGTTATAAGACTTATCAGAAAGATTTATTTGTAAGACAATTATTAGAAACACAGATTAGCGAATGCGAGATAACTTAATAAGATTGAATAACTTGAGCATGAAATACTCGTATCAAATATTTCTTTTATACAAAGTGATTGAGCTGCCGGATGTATAACGTTACTGGCTTATGTATGTACTATATAGTATTGTCTGTTTTATTGTAATGTGATCTTTCCCTACTTGCACATAAACAGTTTACTATATAACGTTATATGTTTCGGCTCGTGAAATACTTTTTATCTGAACTGATATCAAGACAAGTTTGTATAGTGCTGAAATCCGTTCTAAGGGTCTGGGGGATGGGTTTTTACTGATGTCCAAAATGTCATGACATTTTGTGGTGTCCTTTTGTGTTGAAAGAAATGCAATGAAATGTTGTCCACAAATAAAAAAGTTGGGGGGTGGGGGGAAGGAAGAGAAGCTTCAGCACAGCACATGGAAGGTGTGCGTCTTCAGATAAGGTATTTAAAGCATTGTACATGATTATGGGAGTGTAGGGGCAGGTGAGATGAATAATCAATACGCTGGCTACTGGGATCAGCAGCAGTGCAGGGCTGGGTCAGGGGCTTATTAAAGCATGAGAAAACCAGGGGTGAAAACACTGGAACTGGAAGCAGGAAGCAAGATAGGCAGATAGATGTAAAATCAAGTGTCAGAATTTCCTTAATTCATTAATAAAGTCAAGAACAACCCTAGTGAGGGCAACAATCCATCATGGAGCACATACACTCATACACACACTCACGTACTAGGACACTTTGGAAACACCAATTCATCTAATACGCATGTCTTTGGAATGTGGGAGAAAACCGGAGTACCCGGACGAAACCCACACGGACACAGGGAGGACATGCAAAATCCAGACGTGGAATCCAAGGTCGTGATCAAACTGGAGACGAAGGAGCTGTGAGGCGGCTGCAGTGTCCGCTGCGCCACCATGCTGCCATAGCGTCTAAATGTAACCCTTCAAAAATTGTATTAGTAATAAAAATTATGAAATAATTAAAAACCCTTTCTTTCCTTTACACTCCTGCATTTGTCAATGCAGGCTCGTTCATTTTGAGCAGTCACAGCTGCAGAACATTAAGACAAGCAATCTGTAATTGCTTTTCATGCAAGCTGTCAATAGTAAAATTATTTTGTATTATACAGAAAACATAAAACACAACTTAAAGCAAGACATGGCAATCTTTTGGTGCTTGGTTTCAGTTTTTCACTCGGCATGTTCAAATTTTTGGTCGTGATTTGATCCGAGAATTGTCATTTCAATCCATCCCTAACTAAAAGTGGTCAAATATATGCATCGTAGTGTTCCATCCTGTCTAAATACATTTATTGCTCAAGTCTGCACGACTCTGCATCCAGTGTAAAATAGAGTTTAGAGTTAGCTTTCAGCTATTGTATTTATGTTATGTCAGTTTCCAGAATACAGAATCCAAACTGTTACTTTACAGACTGACAGTCTTCCAGACAGGATGAAGGAGGAGAACTTGTTCCGTCGGCGCTTCTCTCTGTGTCAGACGACCACCACCCCACCCAAAATCGACCCACGTGCGCTCGGCCGGAACCTGTCCTACGGAGGGGACAACGATGTGGACCCGAACAGCCCAGGTACCCCTCGCAGATGCTCTTCAAGAATCAGGCATTCCACCCCCAATGCATTACAATATCAGAGCCACTAACACTGGCTCTGTCAAGTCAATAATTTACCTCTGCCTTCCAGCTGTTATAGATGTTATACATTACTCTGGAGCAGATATGTTTACTCAGCTGTGTGTGTGTGTGTGTGTGTGTGTGTGTGTGTGTGTGTGTGTGTGTGGTACAGGTAGCGAGTCTGATAGGAACGGTTTGCCTTTGAGAGATGAAGTCAGTCCAGGCCAGTCTCCCAGCAGTGCCGTAAGTTACACTCGAATCTTCCCATCAGAATGTCCGGGACTGATGTGTGTGTCTCCTCACCATTCACTGCATGTCTTATTATTAGTATATTCATTGTTGTTATTTCTTCTCTTTATGCATTGCATTGCGATCACTGAGCAATGATGGCTGCTTAAAACAGAATTTAGAGCGCCTTGATGCACCTCTAGTGGTTCTTGTCCCTTTACTCAGGGGAAGCAATAGTTTGTAATGGACTGGCAATGGCACGTTAAGCCATAAAAACTAGCGATGTGCTGAAATAAAAATGCTCGGCTGCAGTAAAGTTTTGAACAAACTGTATGCCTGATCCAAGACAGAATCTGACAGTTTTTTTTTGTTTATTTGCATACAGTATATAGTACTGTCATAAGCCACCATTAGATTAGATATGCCATTTGTTTTAGTAGTGGTAATAATATATTATATATGGGCTTATTTAAATAATATTGACATTTACAGCATTTAGCAGACGCCCTTATCCAGAGCGACTTACGGAAGTGCTTTGTATTCTTCCTAGTAGAAAAAACCTCGTTAGTACAAGAAAGCAATAACTCAAGATCACAATCCAACTCCAATTTTCTATGATATGATGTAGATAAAGACATGTTTTTATTATATTGATTTATTTATTTATTATTTATTATACAGTGGGGCAAAAAAGTATTTGTGTGTGTGTGTGTGTATGTGTGTATATATATATATAATATATCTATATAGGTATGTATGTGTGTGTTATATATATATATATAATATATATAATATCTATATATATTAATATCTAGTATATATATATATATATATATATATAATATATCATATACCACCACACATAAATACCTATATATATATAAGTATGTGTGTGGTGTTGTTTGTGGTATATATAAGGGTGTAATAATATATATATATAATATATATTATATATATAATATATATATACACCACACCCACACACACACACACACACACACACACCCCACACACACACCACACATACATTACATACATATATATATTATATATATATATGTGTATGTATGTATGTATGTAGGATGTATGTATGTATGTATATGTGTGTGGGTGTGTGTGGGTGTGGTGTGTGTAGAGCTATATATAATATACTATATATTTATATATATATATTTATTATATATATATATTATATAACACACACACACATAACATATATATATATAATATATATATATACCACACACATACATACCATATATATTATATAGTATGTGTGCTGTGTGTTGTGTGTGTGTGTGTGGTGTGTGTGCTGTGTGTGTGTGTGTGTGTGTATATATATATTATATCTAGATATATATTATTATATACATATATATATAATATATATATATATATATAAACCACAAACACAACATTTACATATATATTATTATGTATATATACACACAATACATACCGATATATATATATATGTGTGGTTGGTGTGTGTGTGTGTGTGTGTGGGTGTGTGTGTGTATATATATAGATATATATATATATAATATATATATTATATACTATATTATAATTATATAGATATATATATATATATACACAAAAAACACATACATTAATATTATATATATATATATATATACACACACATACATATATACACACACGTACATCACATATATACATACACATATATATATATATATACACACATACATGTACATTTACAGTATTTAGCAGACGCCCTATCCAGAGCGACTTACAAAGTGCTTTGAATCTTCCTAGGAGATAGAACCTCATATTAGTACAAGTAAACAATAGCTCAAGTACACAATCCAACTACAACCTGCTCATATCTGGTGTAGAGAATTGTGGTTTTTTTTGTTTTGTTTTGTTTTTTACTGGAAGATATGCAGTTTTATTCACTCAAGTGCTGGGTGAAGAGGTGGGTCTTTAGTCGCCTCTTGAAGACAGCAAGAGACTCAGCCATACGGACATCGAGTGGAAGTTCATTCCACCACCTGGGTGCCTGGACGGAGAAGAGTCTTGAAGCTTGTTTTCCTTTAATCTTTTGTGGAGGCTCCAGTCGGGCCAAGCTTGTATCTCGGAGGGTGCGAGGTACAGAACGTGGTTTGATCAGAGCTCTTAGGTAAGATGGCGGTGTTCCATTCTTGGCTTTGTAGGTGAGCGTCAAGGTTTTGTATCTGATGCGGGCAGCTACAGGGAGCCAATGAAGTGAGCGCAGCAGTGGGGTGATATGAGAAAACTTGGGAAGATTGAAAACCAGACGAGCCGCTGCATTCTGAATCAGTTGCAGGGGTCTGATTGCACGCATTGGAAGACCAGCCAGAAGAGCATTGCAGTAGTCTAGTTTTGTTATAACAAGAGACTGGACAAGCACTTAGGTGGCTTCTCTGGAAAGGAAGGGTCGGATTCTCCTGATATTGTAGAGAAGGTACGTGCATGACTGGGTCAGTTTGGAAATATGAGCAGAGAAGCTCAGTTGGTTATCAAAGATCACTGCAAGGTTTCTTGCGTTCTCAGAAGGTGTGATGGAGGAGTTCACCTGGGAGATGGCAAGATCCTGATAAGGGGACCCTTCTGCAGGAATGAAAAGCAGCTCTGTTTTGCTGTGGTTTAGCTTCAAATGATGAGCTGACATCCATGATGAGATGCTCTCCAGACATGCTGAGATACGTGTTGAGACCTGGCATCTGATGGAATCAAAGAGAAAATGAGCTGAGTATATCAGGCATAAACAGTGATAGGAGAAGCGATGGAGAGGTTAGGATTCACCAAGGAGAAACGGAGTGTAGAGAGCAGGAAAAGAAGCGGTCCCAGGAACTGAGCCTTGTGGAAACTCAGTTGTAAGAGGCCGTGGTGCAGTATAGAGCCTCTCCATGATACCTGATATGATCGTCCCCCAGGAAGATGAAGCCACTGCCAAGAGAGCCTGTTGATTCCAAGGACCGGGAGAGGACAGAAAGGAGAATCTGTGCAACTGTGTCAAATGCAGCCGAAAGGTCAAGGAAGGATTCAGGAACGATGAAAGTCTGGATGGCTCTGCAGCAGGAAGGTATGAAGTTTTCCAGAAACAGCTACCAGTGACAGTTTCTGTGGAGTGAGCTGCTTGAATCCAGATGAGTTGTGATCCTGAGGTCATCTGGTTAGAAATGTTGACAAACAACTGGTTATACACACCTCGTTTAAGTATTTTTGAGAGGAAAGAAAGAAAAGTTATACTGAGTCTGTAGTTGTGATGTCGAGGACATCGAGTTGAGGTTGTTCTTCAAGATAGGAATGACTCTGGCATCTGAAGGCAGAAGGAAAATGACCAGATGTCAGGGAGTTTTTGTTTGATGATGGAGGAAGGAAATGAAGGGAAGAAGGCTTGAGCAATCTTTGTAGCACTGGTGAGGGATGGGGTCAAGTTGACATTGTGTAGGGTTGCTGGATGAGAGAAGTTGAAGTACATCATCAGATGGCGGAGAGGAGGAAAAGCTGGTCGAGTGTTGCATGGCTGACCACATTGCATGGGGGGTGGTAGTGGTAGGTGCAAATGAATGGCAGATCTGTTATCTTTTGTGTTTCAAGAAAAGAGAAAGTGGGAAAAGTCTTCAGCAGTTAAGGGAGGATGGGTGACTGAGAAGGGAAAGGAGGTGGGTGGTGAGAAAGTGGGGGGATGAGAAGACTGCGTGGAGTTTACGTGGACATAAACATAAATTACACCGTACATATATACACACACGTATACATTCATATATACATACAAATAAATATATAACACATACATGACATATATATATTATATAATATATATATATAATAATATATATATATATATAATATATATATATATATATACTATATAATATATAAATGATGTGTATTATATATATATATATATATATCTATATATATAGATATATATATATATATTGATATATACACAACGTGTGTATGTGTGTGTGTGTGTGTGGGTGATGTGTGTATATATATATATATATATCTATATATATATAGATATATTATATATATATATATATATATATACACACACGTTGTGTGTGTGTGTGTGTGTGTGTGTCTGGATATATATATATATATGTATTAAAAAATATATATATATATATTATCTATATACACACACACCTAACATACATTCCCGTACATATATCACACACATACATACACATACATTACACGTACAATATATACACCACACATACATATATTATCATACACTACACTACACATTATATATATATATATATATATATAATATATATATATATATAATATATAGTATATATATATATATTATAATGTGTATGTGTATGTATTATATGGATGTGTGGTATATATGTTGTGGATGTATGTGTGTGGATTATATGTACGTGTGTGTATGTATGTGTTATGTGTGTGTGTGTATATATATATATAATATATATATATATTAATTAATATATATATATATACACACACATACACATACATACACAAAACATCTCCCCGATACACTTGAGCAAGAGCATCATCTGGCAGATTCATTGGGATGCCAACTTGACCCCACTACAGTCAGAAGAAGCTTGGCTATAGTGGTCTTTTTGTAAGGGTAGCAGCCAAGAAACCACTTTTTCGAGAAGGGACACAGTGATGAGGCTGAAAAGGCTGAGATGCGCTAAAGCTCACAAAGATTGCAGTGATGATCAGTGGAAAAGAGAATCATGGACGGACAAATTCATGTTTGAAGAGTCTGAGACCAGTCGTCATCTGTGTGTTATATGTGGTCATAATACTAGGCGAAACAACAAATGTAATGGTGGCCTAAGACCTTTGCACAGTACTGTGTATTTGTGGAGTATTGTTTTGAATTACATTTCATTTCTGACATGAACAGTGATTACAGATTGCTTCTCTAATGTCTTGGAGATCTTGAAACGATTCCACACGGCCGACGTTTTCACTGTTGAACTGGCAGCACATGGTGCAGGGCGAGAACCAGCACTAGACAGGGCACTAGTCTATTTCAAGCCACAAGCACACACACTCATGCACTCTGGGACAGTTTAGAGACTCTGCTTGTCCTAATGCATGTCTTTGGAACGTGGGAGGAAACCGAGGTACACTGAGGAAACTCACACGGACACAGAACATGCAAAATCAGCACAGGCAGCCGCCAGGCCAGGACAGACTGCATTCATGTAGCTGTGTAGAGCTGTTTTAGTGGAAAATCTGTTTTCTGTCAGATAGGAGCAAGCAAGAAATCTGATTAAATATTTGAATTGTCTGACAGCCTTTAAAAAATGTGATCCATTTACATTTAGTAACTTAGAGAAACGGCCTTATCCAGAGCGACCTTCAATTGATTGATACAGTCTTATAAGCCAAGCAATTGTGGGTTAAGGGCCTTGCTTAATGACCCAAGAGTGGCAGCTTTGCAGAGCTAGGAATTGAACCATAGACGCGCTGGTCCATAGTGCAGTACCTTAATCGCTAGGCTGTTCAGAGCTATTTTAAATGACTGTAGCTGGTTTGTCTATTAGTTTAGCTGATCTAGTAGCCATTTATTGAGGGTAAACAAACTCCCTTAAAAGGCAGTTATGCTATCTGTCACTGGATATGGAAGTAGATCTGAAACAAAGTGAGAATAATAATCAAATGCAAAATCTGTATACGTCATCTGCATTAAGTCCAGAGCAAAAATAGGTTATCAACTTCCTCTAGTTCAGAAGCTAATTCAGTGCAGTGGAGGCAGTCGTTCTCCTCGTCTTACTTTCTGAGCTTCGGCTGACAGCCACAGCTGACTACAAGGAAAGGCTGAATTTAGCTCCCTGCTATTGCGAACAGATTGAAAGAAAAATGCTACTTTTAAAGATGGCTTCGCTTTCAGACTAACATAATTACTGAGCTGCTGAGTCTAAACATAGAGGTAAGTGGCAGTGGTAGAGCGACGCTGGCCTACAGGAGTAGATGTACATGATATTATTTGACTTTTGCACACAGTATCTTGCAGTCTGTGACTCGCACACTCCCTATTTTCTCCCTCTCTTTCTTCTATACAGTCAGAATCAAAGATGTTCATAGGTTTGGAGAAGGAGAGTTCCTCACCAACTGAAAAGCTGGCCAGGAAGGAATCTTTGAAGGTAAAATGTCCTTTACTGCCATTTCAAACGTCTGCATTAACATGATGTTCTTAATAGCTACATTCTTGTGACAGTCCTGAAACGCAAAGGAGTTAGATAGTTCAGAGTCATGCTTATAATCTCTACCACCCCCTAGTGTTTATTTGGTGAATATTTTTTCTTTTTTTTTGTTTTGTTTTAGCAGTTCACATGTTGACTGCTTATAACCTGACAATTTATTGGTGTCTATAACAATTATAAGAAGCAATTCAAGGTGTTTTACAAGAAATCAATACTGTAGGCAAAGGCACCAGTGATTTAAATGTGCAGGATAACTAAAGATATCTGCATCAGTATTTCCCAAACTGGGGGGCACACCCCGTGGGATGGGGTGGGGGGTTGTCGCAGAGCTATTGCAGGAGGGCGCAGCAAGGCAAATTAATGACGCTTTTACTAGGGATTGAATGTCTATTTTTTTTACAACTGTTCAGGTTTTAAGGAGAATTTTGTTCAGAGGCAATTTTGAGAAAATGCTGAAAACGTTTTAGACAGAAAACATTTAAGATGCACTCATTGACACAAACTTACCAAAGAAGTGTTGTTGGAATCAACTGAACATTTCTATGTATGAATGTAACAGTGATGTATGTGATTACAATATTAGAGTGAAAAGACAAGTTTATTGGGGAAAACTGTGAAAACTGAAAGGAGGATCTAGTACCCTGTTAGGCCACCTCTAGCCTGAATACAAGATAAGATCCTGTTGGGCATTGAAGCGTGTAGTGAAGGTGCCACCTGTGTCTGGATGGTGGATAATGAAACTATGGGAGCTGCTCATGCCTGTTGCCATGATCCTCTATACTGGTGGTCTGTCTGGACCATCTGGAGCCTGTTTGCTGTGTGTGTGTACCTCTCTCAACACAGCTAGATCAGAACAAAGGTCAGGTCAGATTTGTCATCCTGCTTCTCTGTCCAATGATGCGCCCCTTCTCAAAGTCTGTCAACTGGGCAAAATGTGTTGTAGAAGCATGTCTAGCAGTCAGCGATCTCTCACCAAGATGTACGCTACCCAAAAACATCCTTTTTATATGGCAGCAGGGGAAGCACTGTAATTGTTTACATACAGTACCAGTTGAAAGTTTGGACACGCCTTCAGCTTCAGTGGTTTTTCATTATTTTAAAATAATCTGCGTTGTAGATTAATACTAAAGTCATCCAGACTATGAAGAAATACATATGGAATTATTTAGTAAAAAGTGTTAAACAAACCAGAATATGTTTTATATTACCACTTGCTTAGTTGACACACATGGAATTGCACATCTTGCCATTTTCCCAGTCAGATTTGAGGTAGTCACCTGGAGTGACTTTCATTTAACAGCTGTACCTTGTCAAGAGTTGAATGTCTTGCCCTCTTAATGTGTTTGAGACCATCAGTTGTGTTGTGAAGTGGTAGAGTTGGTATACAGTGAATAGCTCTATTTGAGTAATGCTCTAATCCATATTATGGCAAGAACTACTCAAAGAAAGAAAAACGACAGTCCATCATTACTTTAAGAAATGAAGGTCAGTCAATCCGAACTTTGAAAGAATCCTCAAGTGCAGTTGCAAAGACCATCAAACGTTATGATGAAACCGGCTCTCATCAGGACCACCCCAGGAAAGGAAGACCAAGAGTTACCTCTGTTGCACAGGATACGTTCTTCAGAGTTACCAGCCTCAGAAACCGCACCCCAAATAAGAGCCCACCTAAATGCTTCACAGAGTTCAAGCAGCACACACATCTCAACATCAACTGTTCAGAGAAGACTGAGTGAATCTAGACCTTATGGTCAAATTGCTGCAAAGAAGCCATTTATAAGGAAGGACAACAAGAGGAAGAGAATGGCTTGGGCAAAGGAACACAAGGAATGGACATTAGACCGGTGGAAATCTGTCCTTTTGGTCTGATGAGGCGAAATTTGAGATTTTTGGTTCCAAACACCATGTCTTTGTAAGACACAGAAAAGGTGAGTGGATGGTTCCTACGTGTGTGGTTCCCACCGTGAAGTATGGGGGTGTCTTGCTGGTGAAACTGTTGGCTATTTATTCAAAATCAAGGCACACTTAAGCAGCATGGCTATCAAAGCATTCTGCAGTGACATGCCATCCCTTCTGGTTCGTGCTTAGTGGGACCATCATTTGTTTTTCAACAAGACAGTGACCTCAAACACACCTCCAGACTATGTAAGGGCTATTTGACCAAGAAAGAGGGTGATGGAGTGTTGTATCAGATGGACTGGCCTCCACAGTGATGGTTTGAGATGGTTTGGAATGAGTTGGACTGCAGAGAGAAGGCAAAGCAACCAACAAGTGCTCAGCACCTCTGGGAGCTCCACAAAACTGTTGGAAATAAATTTCGGGTGATTACCTCATGAAGCTGACTGAGAGAATGCCAAGAGTGTGCAAAGCTGTAATCAAAGCAAAAGGTGCCTACTTTGAGGAATCTAAAATCGAAAACATATTTTGGTTTGTGCGTTTATTAAATTGGCTGAATAATTTAGGATAAATAATGTGAGTTCAGTACTGAATAGTGACCATTTTAAGCAGTGTTGTCCAGCTTTACTCTATGGTTGTAATTATTTGAATATTGTACATTTGTTTCATTTTCATGAATGTGTCTTCAGGTTCAGAAGAAAAATTATCGTCAAGAAAAGAAGAGGGCAGCCAAAGAGTTATTCAGTGCTCTCAAGGACCCCAGCGTCGTCATTATGTCAAACTGGTTAAAGGTTCAGTATTACAATTATTAAAGCACATTTGTTATTGGTTCAGATTTGTATAGCAACTCGGTCCAACCTGGGAAAGATTTTAATTTGTTCGTTTGTCCAATAGATTCGGGGGACTCTGAAGAGCTGGACAAAGCTGTGGTGTGCTCTGAAGCCTGGAGTTCTCCTGATCTATAAAACTCCAAGCTCAGAGCACTGGGTGGGGACCATCATACTCAATGCCTGCAAACTCATTGAACGGCCCTCGAAGAAAGATGGCTTCTGCTTCAAACTCTACCACCCCTTAGAGAAGTCCATCTGGGCCATGAAGGTTAGGTCTTCTCTCCTTTAGCTTCTGATTCAGATATGGTGGATCACAACATGAGTGCTCAATTGCTCAGTTGTAGTAAAATGAAATGGATTATCGTTGCATGCCTCATTAAATCCTCGTCAAGACTGACGATTCTGTTGGTGTGGTAATCGGAAGCTGATTAATTGATTGGTTGATTAACTAATCCCAGGGTCCTAAAGGAGAGACAGTTGGCTCTATCACACAACCTCTTCCTAGCAGTTACCTGATCTTTAGAGCTGCATCGGAGTCTGATGGTGAGTACATGTGTATGTGTAACTGTGTTTTGTAACACGATGAGGATGATAACCTTATCGTACGTATTTGTGATCAGACATCTGGAGTGGAGTGGCAGATTGTTGTGAGGTGAAGGAACAAAAATGTTACTCAACGTCTACTAAAAAGCTTTTACCCAAGATAACTTAAATGAAAGTAGCTGTGAAGTTAATAATTAACCATTGCATGGTTTGATAAGAGAGCCCTGACTCCATGTTGTGTAATACATGGCAGATGCTGGATGGAATTCGTTGGATTAGCAACAGTTGCTCCCAGCCGTATAAGTGACTGCTAAGACATGCAGAGATGGAGACATGAGCAGCTCCTCTGAGTCCTCCAATATACTCCATCTCCTGCAGTCCACTGCCTAAGCCGCCGGGAATTGATACAGTAGTGTTACATTCACAAACCACATCCACCATTGTTGTTTCCACTTCCACTTTAATACGTAGGCCATGGCTTTAGATTTATTCGATAGCACTCCATGGTAAGGCCAATCCCTATTTGAGGCAAGCCTAGGAGGGACGTGGCAAGGGAAAAACTGCCTAGACATTATGAGGAAAGGAAACTGGGAGGACCAGTACTCAAAAGGGGGGACCTATCCTCCTTGGACGCTTAGATGATATATGTAAGAATTATACTTAAGTTATAAGTTATAGACCAAGTTCTAGTAATAGTTTAAGAAAAACATAAACTAATTAAATATTCGCAGTGAGAATATATTAAAAAATCTTATCTAATAGACTAATAATTTTTAGAGAAAAGTGAAATATTATGAAGAACATAATAAAATGGAGAAATAGAAAAAGCTATAGTGTATAGCCAATAATAGGAATAATGAAAAGTATATGCATAATTTATGTAACATTAAACAAGGAATTGGCAATATGACAATTTTAGATGCTGAATTATTAAATGTCTCCAACAATGGTCATAACTAAACACATTTTTGCATTATTTTACAAAATTTAGCAACCAGAAGCTTAACTTGCTCGCAGGACACACCAAAAACAACAGACTATCCCAGAGTGAGCAGGAAAACATTGTTTTGGCACAACAGCAGTGTGGTAATGAGGAGGGTGACATTAAATTTATTAAAGGATACAGGGTATGAAAAGTTTGGGCACCCCTGATATTTTCATGATTTTTCTTTTATAAATCATGGTTGTCAGCTCAGAAATTTCGGTAAATATATCATTATAGCAGGATGAACACCGTGATATTGAGAAGTGAAATTAAGTGTGATAGGTTTTACAGAAAGTGTGCAGTAATTATTGAAACAAACATTAGGCAGGCGCATAAATTTGGGCACCCTTGTCATTTGAATACCTTTAGCACTAATTGATTGAGAACACAAAATTTGTTTTGGAAGCTTCATTTGATCTTGAATCTACATACACAAGTGAATCCAACTATGAAACGTGTTAAGGGGGCCAATGGAAGTTTTTCTCTCTTTGCATCTTCTTGAAAGAGTGCAAATGGGAGCCTCCAAAACAACTTCGCAAATGGCCTGAAAACAAAGGTGTTCAACATCATGGTTCAGGGAAAGGGAAAAAGCTCTCTCAGGATTTCAGAGTCAGTTTCCACTGGAGGAACATAGTGAGGCAATGGAAAACCACAGGCACAGTTCTAGTTAAGAACTCCCGAAGTGGCAGACCAAGAAAAATCTCCAGATAGGCAGAAGGCGAAGGATGGTGAGAACAGTTCATAGTCAAGCCACAGACCAACCTCCAAAGGACCACAACCTATTTGATGCAGATGGTGTCCACTGTTCATCGTTTCAACTGAATACAGCGCACTTTGCACAAGGAGAGGCTGTATGGGAGAGTAAGCAGAACGAAGCTTTTCTGCAGACACGCCACAAAACAAAGTCAACTTGAGGTGTGCTACAGCACATGTGGACAATCCAGTTCATTTGGAATTAAAGTGCGGTGTACTGTGAAACTAAAATTGAGTTATTGGACATAAACAAGGAGCGGAAAAAAGAAACGCATCCCAAGACAAACACTTGCTACCCACAGTTAAAAATTTGGTGGCGGTTCCATCAGCTGTGGGACTGTGTGGCCAGTGCAGGTACTAGGAAATCTTGTTAAAGTTGAGCGGTCGCATGGATTCCAGTTAATATCTCCGATTCTGAGAACAATGTTCAAGAATCAGGTGACAAAGTTGCACCGAGGCCAACACCCCAAAACCCTGCACTCAAAAATCGACTAAGGGCATTCATGCAGAGGGAACCAGTTACAACGTTCTGAATGGCCATCTCAGTCCCCCCAACATGATATTACTGAAAATGTGGCTGTCCATGCTCGGAAAACCATCCAAACCTGACTGAACTGGAGATGTTCTAAAGAGGAAGGAATGGTCCAAAGCACCTTCGACCAGAATCCAGGAACTGGAGCTGTAGGAAGCGTCTAGCGGCTGTTATTTCTACAAAAGGGGGATCTAAAAACACTGATGTCATTTTTCTGTTGGGGTGCCCAAAAATTTATGCACCGACTAATTTGTTTGATATTACGCACAACTTCTGTAATCCTAAACTTATTTCCACTTCTAAAATATCCCTGTGTTCACTGCTATATGATATATTTAAACTCAAAGTTGCTGATCTGAAAAACCAATGATTTATAAAACTAAAATCATGACAATTATCATAGGGTTTGTGAACCTTTTAGAATTTTCTTATTTCTGCATAAATATGACCTAAAATATCATCAGATTTTTACACAAGTCTAAAAGTAGATAAGAGGAAACCCATGTTAACAAATGAGACAAAAAAATATTATTACTTGGTCACTTTATTTATTGAGAAAAAATGAACCCATATTAAATATTAGGGTGGTAAAAAGTATGTGACCCTTTGCTTTCAGTATCTGGTGTGACCCCCCGTGCTTAGCAATACGGCAGCTAAAACGATCCTGTTACCTGTTGATCAGGCCTGCATCATTTGAGTTTCGGATTGGAGGAATTTACCCCTTTGTTTTGACTCCATGCAGAAACAGCTTCAGCTCTGGTGTTGGTGGGTTTCCTCACATTAGCTGCTCCATCCAGGTCCTTCCACAAAACATTTCATTGGATTAAGGTCAGGACTTGACTTGTGTCTTCCAAAACCAGAACTTTATCTTTCTTTAACCATTCTTTGGTAGACGACTTGTGTTGCTTAGGGTCGTTGTCTTGTGCATGACCACCTCTCTTGAGATTCAGTTCAGGACAGAGTTCATGACATGTTTCTTTAACAATTCTCTGATATAATTGAGAATTCATTGTTCCATCAATATGGCAAGCCGTACTGCCCCAGGCAGCAAAAAACGGCCCAAACCATGATACTGCCACCACAGGTTTTCACAGAGGAATAAGGTTCCTTATGCTGGAATGCAGTGTTTTCCTTTCTCCAAACATGAGACCAAAGGTCATTTTGGGTCTCTACATCCACAAAAAATTTTCCAATAGGCTTCTGGCTTGTCCATGTGATTCCTTTAGCAACTGGCAGACATGCAGCAATGTTCTTTTGGACAGTAGTGGCTTTATCCTGCAAACCCTGCCATGCCCACACCATTGTTGCAGCAGTGTCCTTCTGATGGGTGAGAATTCATGAACTTAACATTACCGTGTGTGAGAGAGCCTCGTTGCTTAGAAGTTACCCGGGGTCTTTGTGACATCGCCAAACTATTACCGCCTGATCTTGGAGTGATCTTGTTGGTCGACCACTCCTGGGGAGGGTAACAATGGTCTTGAATTTCCTCCATTGTACACAAAAAATCGTCTGGACTTGTGGGATTGGTGGAGTCAAACTCTTTAGAGATGTTTTGTCCAGCGGATGAGCATCAACAACTCTTTTTCTGACGGTCCTTAGAAATCTCCTGGTTCGTGCATGTTACACTTCCACAATCATGTTTTGTAGTTCTACAGTTACAGACTGTAGTCCATCTGTTTCTCAACATATTTGTAGCCCCTGTTACTCTGTTCTCTACAACAAACAAAAAAGCATTTGTATTCTATGAAAGACTGAAAATGGGAATTAAGAATAAAGAAATAAAGAAACAAGTTGATTGTCATTACAAGGCGAAAGTGGTACCTTCTAGTAGTTTCCCTCCTGTGCTTAGACTTCAATGCAGTTTTCCATTTCTGACTGAATTAGCCTTTGTCTAAATTAACATTCTCAGTTTGTAGATAGTTGAGCCTGAAGTATGTAAACCGCTGTTTGTCTCACTTCCATTGCTAGGCATGTTCTGACCGTGGCCTGATGAACATACTAGAAATTAGATGGCCTTTGCCCTTACTTTTAAAATGTTGATGAAATGTCTGTCTGGAAATGGTATCTCAATTGCAGATTCTGAGATCAAAAATCCTTTGTAAACAAATGCTTGTATGAAAACATATTCTCCCCCCCCCACCCCCCCCCCACCCCCCCCCCCCCCCCCCCCCCCCCACCCCCCCCCCCCCCCCCCCCCACCCCCCCACACAACATTTACTATCTTATGTTAGTATATACAGGTTCTTGTGTGGCGCATGCGCCATTTGCTAGTTCACCACACACGCCATAGAGACCCGGGTTTGAGCCCCGGCTGATCGGATCAGGTATCCACAGTCACACGAATAAATGCTGTAAATGGGTCGCTGCAGCGCCCCATACAGGATACTTGCTCATCTCCTCCATATGTAAGCGCTGCATGCGTGTATCAAAACATGGAATTATTACATACAATCAGACATCAGAGGGTGCCATTTCCGAAATACAGAGATGTTATTAGGTTGAAATATAATGTGGTAGGGTGTGGTGGGGTATGTGTTCATTTTTGTTTCGCAACTCCTTTACTTTCTTTGATAAAGTCAGGAAATTGACTTTGACCTTGTATAAGAGGACATATACCTTTATTCATGTAGTCATTGTGTTATTGTCTGTGTTTGTGCATCTGGGTCAAACTGCTGAGCTGTTTTCTCACATCTTTTCATATAATATTGCAATTTCTGCACATTTGTAGCCACTGTGCCTCTCCCAGCAAATCCACTCTGCTGAATCATGTGCCAAGCAGGGGAGCAGGAAGCCACAAGGAGAATATAAAGTCAATACCACCCCAAGAGAGTAGTCATCAAAGAGACAGGCAGACATGCGCACACATATTTGGCAGGCAAGGCTGTAGGGCAGGAATAACAGCTTTTGAGAGGCAGTTCGTTTCAGACCTTTCTTGTGCAGTTGGCGTATCGAGAAAGAAATCATTTGTTTATAGCAGCTAGTTTGTTGTGTGTGTGTTTTATGTTCACTCTCAAGTTTATTTGCAAGGTAAGATTTATGTTGATGTTGATACCTTGTTGATTCTTTCAGTACTCACTGGTTGTATTTCCTGCTTGCCATACTTTTTGTTAATCTGTCGTTTTGTCTTTCCATCTCTCTGTCTTTGGGTGTAAGATGAGCCGGCAGGTTTTCCTCTTCTCCCCATAACTTCGTAGTTCTGTAAAGGGTTGATTTATTTATTTATTTATTTTTTATTTGAATGAATGGTTACTAATTAAAAAAGAGAGACTCTAGCATATACTTTATGAACAGTTAACTTCCCTGCTATGTTGTTGTACTGACAGATGAGAAAACGTTGGATATTACAGGAGTCTAGTATTACTGGACTGTTATAGTTGTCCGGAATAGTGTCTGCTTGTAGCATCACCAATGGCTGTGATGTTCACATTGCCTCATGAAGATGGTGACTTTATGTGTTACTTATTCACACCAGGCTGACCAGAAATTGCTGTTAATGTCCGAACAGCACCAGGGGTTGTTGGATAGCAGTTATAGCAAATGTTGAAACGATCAGTACCTTTTAAGGAAAGTCGAATGAATTTGGTCTTCTATAGAGAAAACATCAAAAAACAGTATTTGGTGTAAAAAAATATTGCTGGGTAACGATAATGTGTGTAGTTAGGATTACTAGTGTTGTTCAATGCATTTGTTGGCTGTCTCACAGTGTTACTTTGACATTAAAACTGGGTTACTCATGGCATATAGTGAAATAAAAATAAAAAACGTTCAAAAATGGATAATGTACCTATTACAATGTTATTTTCTATAATAACAGTTTTTAAAATACAATAGAATTTTCTGTATTTTCATGTAAACATACCTAAAACAAACATCAGATTTCCTAAGTCATAAAAGTAGTGATGATGAAGAACCAAATTAAACAACTATATTATACATGGTCATTATTTAGTTGAAAAATGATCCAATATGGCACAGTTGTGAGTGGCAAAAAATATATGAACTTTTGCTTCAGTATCTGTTGTACCCTATTGGTAGCAATAACTGCAACTAAATGTGTGTAGTAACTGTTTGATCAGTCCTGCACATCGCCTGCCAGGACTTTTAGCCCATTCCTCCATAAAGAAAGCCTCTAAAGTCTAGCGCATTTCTGTTGAACTTAAGGACAAACACTTTGATTTGGGCCATTCCAACACATTACACTGTATACTACTTATAACCATTCTTGGTAGAATGGACTTGTATGTTAGAGTTTGTTGTCTTGCTGGATAAAACCCATATTCTCTTAAGATGAAGTTCAATGACAATGTCCTGACATTTCCTTGACAATTAATTTCTTCTGTCAATGATGACAAAGCAGTCCTGGTCCAGATTGCAGCAAACACGCTCTCAGTTTCCTTACTTTCGGTCCAAAACTATGTTTCATTGATGGGATTAAAGTATGACACATTATGGAGGAAGCAATTTTTCCTTTCTCGAAACATAATGCTCTCATTTAAAACAAAACATTAAATTCTTGCTCTATACGTCCACAAAAATGTCCTTCCAGTAGCCTTTCTGGCTTACCAGGTGATCTTTAGCAAAACTGCAGGTAGACAGCAGTGTTTGATTTTGGAGGGCATGGCCTTTCTCCAGCAAACATTGTCATGCACATCAGTTGACTAAAAGTGATCCCTGAGGGTGGACTTGATGGAGGCCCTTTAATGGCCTTAGAAGATAGCCTGGAACACCATGCTCTTGGAGAGATTTTGTTGGGCGCACAATTCTATCGGAGGATATTATTGTCTTTAATTTCTTCCATTTGTACACAATCTGGCAGGGACTGTTGGGAGTCCATATTCTTTAGAGAGGTCCTTAGAAATCCCTCTGTTAAAGCTAGATTAAACTCAACAAACACTGTGAGAGCAGACTGTTAGGATCCTTGTTCTTTAAATTCAACAAAGGTGTACACCACACCTGGATTGTCATCCCAGTGATTGAAGAACACCTGATTTTTAATTTCACTTCAAGTAACTGCTAGTCATAGAGGTTCCGATTACTTTTGCCACTCACAGATGTGTAATAGTGAAAATTTTTCTTATTAAACGTATGGGGACCAATAATAGCTTTGTTGATTTTGTTTAATTTGGTTCTCATCTTGATAATGTTTTGAATCATATTTTATGAAAAAAAGAAAAGGTGAAAGGGTTCACAAACTTTCAAGCCCACTAACTGTACAAATACAACAAGTTAACAACCATATGGTATGAGGTAAAAAAAAAAAGTGATGCCTGATTCAACCATCTGGTACACGGATTTCAATCTGTTCACAGTAGGTTTGCTGTTGTCATTTCTAAGTACATTAAGGTAGATTAATAGGCTAAATGAACTTACTGTTTCTTTGTGCTTGTAGGTTGAATGACTCATGATGAAAAACAACCAGATGGAGAAATGAATCAGAGAGAGAAGCTCATGAAAGACTCTGATAATGCAACCAATGAGAATGGAGGGAGGACTAACGGAGGAGAGGTGATGTGGACCCGTCAGATTGAACCTTTTGCCTTGCGTCCCGGCTACGGCATATGTGGAACAAAGCCTGAGGAAAATGGGAGGGTGAAAACCAGTAGGAGATGAAAAGTCCTTAATTTACTACTAGGGGTGTCACGATACACGTGTACAATGGTGTCAAGACGTGTTTTGCCCCCTTCTGATTTCCTAGTTTTTGCATGTTTGTCCACAGTTAAGTGTGTCGGAACATCCAAACAATTTAAAAATTAGTCAGAGGACAAACACAAGTAAACACCAAAATGCAGTTTTTAAATGAAGCTGTTTATTATTAAGGGAGGAAAAAAATTCAAACCTTAAAATGGCCTGTGTGGGGGGGAAAAGTGATTGCCCCTAAACCTAATAAGTGGTTGGGCCCCCTTCGCAGCAACAACTGCAACCAAGGTTGCCTATAACTTGCATGAGTTTTTTTACAGCGTTGTGGAGGAATTTTGGCCACCATCTTGTAGAATTGTGGGAATCAGCACACTGGAGGGTTTTCGAGCATGAACGGCCTTTTTAAAGGGTCATGCTACAGCATATCAATAGGATTCATTGGTAAGGTGCCGTTGTTTTGACTAGGCCACTCAAGTCTTTCATTTTGTTTTTCTTCAAGCCATTCAGAGGTGGACTTGCCTGGTGTGTTTGGATCATTGTTCCCTGCTGCAGAACCCAAGTTCGTTTCAGCTTTAGGTCAGAAACTAGACAGGCAGGAATTCATAGTTCACTTTATCGCTTTATGGTCTTTTTGCTCAGCAGTGATTTTCGTCTTAGGAACCTCTGCCATTGCAGGCCATTTTGCCAGTCTCTTTTATGGGAGGCTTTATTGTAACACTGACCAACTGAGGGAAGTGAGGCTGCAGTTCTTTGGATGGTGTTGTGGGTCTTGGTGGACCTCTTGAGCGTAGCTGCAAACTCTTGGGGTCCATTTTGGTCGGCCGGCCACGCCTGGGAATGTTCACATGGCTCTCAACTGTGTTCCACTGGAGCCAAGCTTTTAGAAATGGTTTATAAACCCTTTCCAGACTGATAGATCTAAATTACTTTCTTTCTCAATTGTTCCTGAAATTTCTTTGGATCTCCGCATGATGTTTAGTTAAGGATCTTTTGGTGTACTTCACTTTGAAAGGCAGGGTCCTATTAAGTGATGGCCTGATGAGAAACAGTGTTGACAATAATCAGGCCTGGGTGTGGCGAGAGGACTGTGACCCAGGTGTGATAAACCATAGTTAAGTCATGTTTAACAAGGGGGGGCAATGAGTTTTCATACAGGGCCTTGTAGGTTGGATTTTTTTTTTAAATAACCCTTCATTTAAAAACGCATTTTGTGTTTCTTGTCTTTGACTAATATTTAAATTGTCACACTTAAGTGTGACAAAACATGCAAAAAAAAAAAAAATTCAGGAAGGAGGAAAGCACTTTTTCAACACCCACTGTAGTAATATTCTTTTTACGGGGGTGTTGATGAAATATGAGCTGGGAATCGAATACATAAGATTTTATTTAAAGTCAAATTTCTTTCTTAATTCTTGAATCAGGAATAGTGTATCCTGGAGCAAAAACAGCAATAAATATCGTTATTACCATAAAATTGATGGTGCTGCAGTTGTTGTCCTCAGGCAAAGGAATGAATTACACGATGAACTTAAATGACCTGCAGTTTACATTATCGGCGCCTGGAGATGGAGATTCAGCTCCGATTAATTAAGTTAATGTTTAAAACACTGGCATTAACCTACAGATGGCAATTTACCACAATGTAGTTTTATAATAAAACTTGGAAAAAATGTCAATGTAATTTAGTGGATAATAGCTTACCAAAAACACTTACTTCATTGGTTATTACTAACTGCAAACTGTGTTCTGGAGCATTATTTTCCTGTTTGCTTTCGGTTGGCTATTATAAAACTAACCTTTGGCCCATTGGCATCTTATTGCACTAAGAATGCGTACTGTACAATGTAAAATTAATGAAAAAATAAAGATTAAAGCACGAGAAACCGAATTTGACAATTGTTACCACTGTACTAGTTTTTCTTCATTTAGAGATGAATTTATATGATATTAAGACAGATTTGATTTCTTATTGTAATTCTTAGTCCTTAAGCCTTAAAGTGGCGGACATTGATCGAATGGAAGTTAAAACAGCACAACCTGTTACTGGGTTTCTGGAAAGAGCAAATAATATGGCCTGCTTCAGTTTGGTGCTTTTGTTAGAATAGTATGCAATTTGGGTAAAAAATTACATCATGGTGTCAGTCTAGATGGATGCTGTTTGGTCCACATGCCAATGTATCAGACCAAAAAGTTAATTTTCGAAAGGTGAAGATTGCAATCATTTACATATTGCATTTTGCACGTATTGCATAGTCTTGTGTATTATTGCAGGGCCACAGAAATCATCATCAACCAGTCAATTTACACTCTGACCATTTAAATAAATCAATTACTTTTCCCAAGGTACTTACACTTAATTACACTTGACATCAAAGTGAAAATGACATTTTAAAAATTGTGATCAGTCATTAAAACCTGATTAGTAAAGTGATCAGCCCCTTTAGAGTATCCATTGCTTTATTTAAGGCTATAAGGCAAAAGTTATCCTTAGCTAGTCATCATGCCTACTATTTGCAATCTGTAACTGTATGCACAAATTAGTACCATGTTTTGGGATCTTAGTAAATCAGGGCCTTAGTGGGTAAGGCCAGTGACATTGGCATTTTCATGCTGGATTGTTGAAAGTTAGCATTAGGGTTGTGTAAGAGTGTCATGTGGCTAAACAGTGAGTGGTATGCTGTTCCTGTAGGCTGGAGAAGCATCTCAGGTGGAGACGGTGTCAGAAGAGAATAAAGGGTTAATCTGGACGCTATTGAAACAGCTGAGGCCTGGCATGGACCTCTCCAAAGTAGTCTTACCTACCTTCATTCTGGAGGCACGTTCCTTCCTGGACAAACTGTCTGACTATTACTACCACGCCGACCTGCTGTCCCAGTGAGCCATTTGACTTGCTCTTTACCCTGTCTTTTAGTTGGTTGGTGCCAGTAGATATTGAGCTTTATTTTCTCTATAGGGCAGTCACAGAGGAAAGTCCGTACTGCAGGATGAAGCAAGTCCTACGCTGGTACCTGTCAGGCTTTTACAAGAAGCCTAAGGTAAGTTCCTCATTTTTTCTTCTTTCTTAAGCGTACTTGGACGGTTTTGCTATAACAATCATTTGGATGCAGTGAGATGATGATCTTCAAGTTGGAACAGTTTCTATGCACTTAGTTTATTGATACCAACCCATCTAATTGCATCAGTTTAGATCTGGAGTCATGACTGCATGACTCAGTTATTATAAAAGGTTTAAGCTGTGGGTTGGCATTAAAACCAGCCCAAGACCAAATGAATTTTTTTTTCTTTAGTATATTTTCAAATAGTTACACCTACGTATGCATAAAATTTACTTGCAGGACTTTATGGAAGACTTAAAATGATTGGATGACATTGCACCTGATGTTCTGTGTCTCAGGTGTTAAATATGTATGTAATTATGTAAATGTACTTTTTTATAAATGTCATACTTTAATACTTTTAATATTAGTTTTAATCAATTAATTTGACTGTGGTAGCCTAGCGGTTAAGGTACTGGACTCTGGACCAGAAGGTCCAGGGTTCAAATCCCACCTCTGCCAAGCTGCCACTGTTGGGTCCTTGAGCAAGACCCTTAATCCACAATTGCTTGGATTGTAAGACTGAATTGTAAGTCGCTCTGGATAAGGGCGTCTGCTAAATGCTGTAAATGTAAATGTAAATTTATGACAAGTTTCCAGCTAAATGTGCAAAACCACAGATCTCATGCAGAAGGACTTGCATTTCCCCTGTGTTAGTCCTAATATTAGCTTCTGTGTACATTTTATCTGTTCCTCATATGTTACGCTGTTCTTCTAAAAAAGAAGCCTTAAGGAAAGATAAAAAATGTGTTAAATGGCAAAGATTAGAATACAGACCTGTAAAACTTTGCTAGCGTTCGTGCAGAGCGCTTAAACAATCAGTGATGCAATCAGTAACACAGTAGACTGTCTCATTAACCAGTATTAGGGTTCCATTGTTGATTAGGAAGCTTTACAAAGAGAATACCCCACACAGGAAATAGGCAGCAAGGGCACTCACTAGGCACAGAGACAGACCCGGAACATGACGCATTCAGGTCAAGATCTCGTTTCGTTCAAATGCTCCTTAATAAATATTCCATTCGCATTTCTTTAAATAGAAGGCGCAAATGCGAACAAAATACTCGCACTGTAGAGCCTGCTTCCATACAGCCAACATGATTGCTGCATTTACTTATCACTTATCGCTGGTTGAGATTTGATCGCGTCATCAATTACATCATTGTTTGGTATAAATTATTGATTTCACTTATTCGGCCGAACACCAAAAGTGCTTTTTTTTTTTGCCATTTTCGGCTGAATATTTGGTGCATGCCTAATACAGACATAGTAAAACAGATAAAAATATCACAGCACCTATCAGTGAAGAGCAGAGATGTGAAATGCTGAAACACATACCATTAAATTTAGTAAAGTAATGAGTTCATGTGGCTTAATTGTGTGAAAAATCTGTTTTCCAGGGCCTGAAAAAGCCATACAACCCTATCCTTGGAGAGACATTTCGTTGCTGTTGGCTGCACCCTCAGAATGACAGCTGTACCTTTTACATAGCTGAGCAGGTGAGGTTCATTCACAGTCACCAACCATGGCAGGAATGTTCTGTCTATGAATCACTTATTTAATAGAAATGGTGGTTGGTTTCAGCTTTCCTACTCTGTTGTCATTCATGTACAGGTATCTCATCACCCCCCTGTCTCAGCCTTCTATGTGAGCAATAAGAAGGATGGCTTCTGCATTAGTGGTAGTATCCTGGCAAAGTCAAAGTTCTATGGTAAACCTTTCACACTTGTGTGTACTAGACTACATAATGCAAATGCACACATTCTCTACGTAATTTAATCAGTGTTTTATTTATATGCCAGTGGCTCCCAAAATTTTACACATTGTAATTCATACAAAACTGGAACTTCTTATTGAACAAAACAGAATAAAGTAACAAATTTTACAGTGTAATTATCATAAGTGACATGCATTATGTATCATAAATTTTTACTGTGTAACAGCATTCATTTGCCTTACTGCACGCTCCGTGCAATAGCTCTGTGCCTCCACCAGGGGGGCCTGCCCCCCACTTTGGGAGCCACTGTTATGTACAGTGGTGCTTGAAAGTTTGTGAACCCTTTAGAATTTTCTGTATTTCTGCGTACATATGACCTAAAACATCATCAGATTTTCACATAAGTCCTAAAAGTAGATAAAGAGAACCCAGTTAAACAAGTGAGACAAAAATATTATACTTGGTCATTTATTTATTGAGGAAAAAGATCCAATATTACATATTAGTGAGTGGCAAAAGTATGTGAACCTCTAGGATTAGCAGTTAATTTGAAGGTGAAATTAGAGTCAGGTGTTTTCAATCAATCGGATGACAATCAGGTGTGAGTGGGCACCCTGTTTTATTTAAAGAACAGAGATCTTTCAAAGTCTGCTTTTCACAACACATGTTTGTGGAGGTGTATCATGGCACGAACAAAAGAGATTTCTGAGGACCTCAGAAAAAGTGTTTTTGATGCTGGAAAAGGTTATGGAGGAAATTCAAGACCGTTGTTACCCTCCCCAGGAGTGGTCGACCAACAAAGATCACTCCAAGAGCAAGGCGTGTAATAGTTGGCGAGGTCACAAAAGAACCCCAGGGTAACTTCTAAGTAACTGAAGGCCTCTAAGTAACTTCTAAGTAACTGAAGTAACTGAACAACAATGGTGTGCATGGCAGGGTTGCAAGGAGAAAGCCACTGCTCTCCAAAAAGAACATGGCTGCTTGTCTGCAGTTTGCTAAAGATCACGTGGACAAGCCAGAAGGCTATTGGAAGAATGTTCTGTGGACGGATGAGACCAAAATAGACCTTTGTCTCATGTTTGGAGAAAGGAAAACACTGCATTCCAGCATAAGAACCTTATTCCATCGTGTGAAAACATGGTGTGGGTCAGTTAGTATCATGGTTTTTGGGTCGGTGTTTTGTGGGCTGCATTTTTGGGCCATGGACGGGTTGCCATCACTGATGAAAACAATGAAGTTCCTGATTATATCAGAGAATAAGTGCTAAAGGAAAATGTCAGGACACTGTCCATGAACTGAAATCTCAAGGAGAAGGTGGGTCATGCAGCAAGACAACGACCCGTCTCACACAAGCACACAAGTCGTGGTCTACCAAAGAATGGTACAGAAGAATAAAGGTAATGTTTTTGGAATGGCCAAAGTCAAAGTCCTGACCTTAATCCAATGGAAATTTGTGGAAGGACCTGAAGTGAGCAGCTAACTAATGTAGGAAACCCCACCCACATCCCAGAGGGCTGAAAGTGGCTGTTCTGTAGGGAGGATCAGGGCCCAGTAAAATTCCTCCAAGCCGGTGTGCAGGACTGATCAACAGTTACAGGAAAATGTTTATGTTGCAGTTTATTGCCTGGCTCACAGGGGGTCCACACCAGATACTGAAAGCAAAGGTTCACATACTTTTACCACTGACTAATGGCGTAGGGTGATGGTAGGATCATTTTCCTCAATAAATAAATAACCAAGTATAATATTTTTGTCTCATTTGTTGTAAGTGCGTTCTCCTTTTATCTGATGATGTTTTTTTAGGTCATATTTATGCAGAACTATAGAAAATTCTAAAGGGTTTCACAAACTTTCAAGCAACCACTGTAGCTATAGTTTTATATTCTTCTCTGTTGTAGACACTCTTCATAATATTCTGTTCTTTCATTTTACCATAGTCATGTATTTATATTTAATCTTAGATTTTAAAAAAATGGTTTCTCGGCCCCCCCCCCCTCGGTTTATTATTTAGCTTTATGTTTATTAAACTATTACTATAAAACGTATTATTTAGGTAATTCAATTTTATTCTTGCATATACACCTAGTGCGCCCAAGGAGGATGGGTCCTTTTTTGAGTTTTGGGTTACTCCCCAGATTTCTTCCTTATAACGTTGAGGGTATTTTTCCTTGCCACTGTCATTCTCGGCTTGCTCTTGCGGCTTCCTCAGTTAGGGCTTTGGACTGAATAGATAGAAACTTGTAACACTGCTTTGAGACAAATGCTTGACTGTTTAAAGGGCTACAGAAATAAATCTGACTTTTTGACTTAATTTGGCCTCTTTGTAGGGAACTCTCTTGTCAGCTATTCTGGATGGGAAGGCCAGGACGGTTTTGTTTGGGTCCTTGACTCGTGATGAGGAATATGTAATTTACCATGCGTATAGCTCATTGTAAATGGTACTGGTACTGTATTAAAAAAACTAAGGATTTTTCTACTTTATATAGATCAGTTTCAGGGTGGGGTTTCATGTTCTGTGTGTTGGGTCCTGTTGTTTGTAGGTATTTTATATGGCCGCGCTATGACTCTGGAGCTCGGGAGGGAAATATCACTATAGAGTGTGAGAAAACAAAGTATTTTTCTGAGATTGAGTTTAGACTGAGGTGACATTACTTTTCTTATACTTTTTTCTTCTCAACTGCTGCATGTTTAGTTTTTGTGGCGGTGTTAGGCTTTATCTTGCTCTCATGTTGCTTCTTTAGCCATTCCTCGGCATTCCCCGCTCGTATAACGTTAACCAGATTTCTGGAAAGATCCGCATGGGGTTGATGACATACTGGCTACTGTGGAGGACACTGGTATAAGTGTGGTAAACTGCATATCCCTAATGTACCCTTACATGACTGATGACTACAGTGGGATTAAACATATTGGCAAGTGATCTGTGCATTATAACAGTGGGGCAAAAAAGTATTTAGTCCAGCCACTGATTGTGCAAGTTCTGCCTACTTAGAAAGATGAGAGAAGGTCCTGTATTTCATCATATTAGGGGGGTACACTTCAAACTATGAGAGACAAAAATGAGAAAAAAAAAAAATCCAGGAAATCACATTGTTGGATTTTTTTTAAACATTTTAATTGTAAAAGCATGGTGGAAAATAAGTATTTTGGTCATCCACAACGAGCAAGATTTTCTGGCTCTCACAGACCTGTAACTACTTCTTTTCTT
Source organism: Ancistrus triradiatus (assembly GCA_025084515.1). NCBI lineage: Eukaryota > Metazoa > Chordata > Actinopteri > Siluriformes > Loricariidae > Ancistrus > Ancistrus triradiatus. The sequence goes on from JAJAGP010000016.1 coordinate 63,117, forward strand.
TAAGAAGCTCTTCTGTCCTCCCACTCATTCCCTGTATATCAATGGCACCTGTTTGCCCACATTATCTGTATAAAAGACACCTGTCCACAGCCTCAAACAGTCAGACCCCAAACTCACCATGGCCCAAGACCAAAGAGCTTCAAAGGACACCAGAGAAAAAATTGTAGACCTGCACCAGGCTGGGAAGAGTGAATCTACAATGGGCAAGCAGGGTTGGTGTGAATAAATCAACTGTGGGAGCAATTGTAAAGAAAATGGGAAGACAAAGAAGACCATTGATATCATTTCTCCTCGATCTGGGGCCCCACACAAGATTCTCATCCCGTGGGTCAAAATGATCATGAGAACGGTGAGCAAAAATCCCAGAACTACACGGAGGGACCTGATGAAAATGACCTGCAGAGAGCTGGAACCAAAGTAAAACAAAGGCTACCATCAGTCAACACACTACGCCCAGAGGGACTCAGATCCTTGCATGTGGTCATGTCGTCAGATGAAACCAAATAAAACGTTTTGGTAAAAACCTTAACTCGTCGTCTTTGGAGGAAGAAGAATGCTGAGTTGCACCGTACCTACTGTGAAGCATGGGGGTGGAAACCTCATGTTTGGGGGCTGTTTTACTGCAAAGGGGACAGACGACTGATCCGTGGTTAAGGGAAGAATGACGGGGCCATGTATTGTGAGATTTTAAGCCAAAACCTCCTTCCATCAGTGAGAGCATTGAAGATGGAACGTGGCTGGGTCTTCCAGCATGACAATGATCCCAAACACACCGCTCGGGCAACGAAGGAGTGGCTCCGTAAAAAGCATTTCAAGGTCCTGGAGTGGCCTAGCCAGTCTCCAGACCTCAGCCCCATAGAAAATTCTGGAGGGAGTTGAAAGTCCGTGTTGCCCCAAAACATCACTGCTCTAGAGGAGATCTGCATGGAGGGATGGGCCAAAATACCAGCTACAGTTTGTGCAAACCTGGTGAAGACTTGCAGGAAACGTTTGACCTCTGTCATTGCCAACAAAGGTTATGTTACAGAGTATTGAGTTGAACTTTTGTTATTGACCAAATAATATGTCCTTGCTGTAATAAGCTGTGTATCACAGATGCCTAATATGTGTAATATCTGACATTTGGCAGGATGGCGAGGTCATTCTCAATGAAAAGAAGACTGGCCACCAGGATGTGCTCTGGAACCCCACGTCGGAGATCCGCAGTCAGAGGCTAAAGAGACAAGTGGTCCAGTTTGACCAGCAGTGGCCATTTGAGTCTGAGAGGTATGCTAATGGGAATAACATTATGGATGAATTCAAGTGTGTTTATTTTATGAGTGAATGGTTTGTGTCCACTTTTTTTTGCTCTTAAAACCAAACAGCCGTTTTCATAAAAAAAGTCAAGGTAGAGTTGTATTAAATAATCTGAGATATTAGTAATAAACATTTACGTCATTTTAGTTTTGATGCTCGAAACCAGAGCGACTTGCAATTGATACACAATTGTGGGTGAAGGCCTGGCTCAAAGGTGACTGAACGGAGGCTGGACATTCTGGTCCATAGTTCAATACTTAACCTGCTGCACCACCAAAGTGATGGCTAATTAAACATTATATGCATATATGGGGTTGAGGTTGTACAGTATGACACTGCAGTGGGTTTGTTGTACCTACAGGCTGTGGCAGGACGTGACCAGTGCCATCATTGCCAAGGACCAGAACAGAGCTACGCAGGAGAAATTTGTTCTGGAGGAGGCACAGAGGCAGGAGGCACGACAGAGAGGAGCCCGACCCTGGAACCCACGCCTCTTCAATCTGAACCCCAGCACCAATGAGTGGCAGTACAAGCACATAGAGTATGAACCTGCCTGCCTGCTCGAAACATTCACAGTTGTTGTATTGGAAATTAAGCACTTTTTTTGTCATGTAAGCACAGAAAGAAACATAGTTCCACATTACCATCTACACTGAGATAAAGCGTCCCTATATCTCTGTTCTGCAGCACTAAGCCATGGGGATCCTGACTGTCTGCTTCAGTTTGAGAAAGATGGTATCATTCAGTCCAAAGAAAAAACGGCGGCCCCAACGCAACGGCTTCACCTACGCCAGAGCTGGAGCAGCCAGCAGAAGTCGGCTGTGCTTCATGTACTTCAGGGACACTGAGAAAAAACAACTCCTTCCTGCTTGTCTACTTTTGTCTATGTCTATGTATTGTCTATGTAAGACCATAAGTTGTGTATTTGTGTATGTGTAGGTCCAGATGCATGGCAAGCACAGGAAGTCGAGCAGCCAACCATCCAGCTGTAGTCAGAACACCGAAAGCAGCAGTAGCACACCAGAGCCGACACACGAGTCCTCTGATAACGAAGGCAAGCTCAGTGCATTAATACAGATATAATACAGTATATGCTAATATAATAATTAATAATACATCGTTTTAAGGTCTTATTTATTAGGTTCATGTTTTTAATCCAGTGCAAATTGGTCCAAAATAGACAATGTTACTACTTGGTCTCATTTACATTTACAGTATTTAGCAGACGCCCTTATCCAAGCGACTTACAATTGATACAGTCTTACAATCCAAGCAGTTGTAGGATAAGGGTCTTGCTCAAGGTGGCAACTTGGCAGAGGTGGGATTTGAACTGTGACCTTCTGGTCCAGAGTCCAGTACCTTAACATCTAGGCTACCACTGTCTCATGAGCCCAAAGTTAGTATCAATAGTGCTGTGCTCTAATATTAAATAACTTTGTGGTATTTTAATAGCAAAAGCTGGTAGTCATTTGTATGGCGTATAGCAACTGTTGCCATGCTTGCTAGTTAAAGCTTACATTCATGTTTAAATCTACATGACCTTCACATAAGTAAATGTCATATTTCTTATTCTGTTGAAATACACTAGGCAAATATTACTTAAGCAGTAATACACTCGAGGTCGTGCTTTAACGTGAGATATTGCCACGGGTGTGATGCGGTCGTAGATTTGTTTATCAGCCTTCCGTGAGGTAAAATGGTTCCATTCTATCATTACCCCACGCCTAAGCCCTTAAGACATTAAAGTCGAGGAACAGAATTACCCATAACTGTTTACTATACAGACAATAAACACAAATATATTGATTGGTAAGATTTAATTTATTGAAAAGAAAATTTATATACATTCAGCAAATAAAATGGGTGGGGTTTATAAAGCAGGCTGTTACTAAGATACACTATTCTACCGGCTGAAGCAAATCTGAGTGAGATACCGGTGTTCGAACCAAAGTCTAGGTAAATCTAGCGATTCTAAATTTGTATGATGAAGTGCTTAATGTTAATCTGATCAGTCAGACATGTAACAGCAGAGCTACAGAGCATCAGCAGCTTCTCTGGGTTAAGAGCTGGACTTACAGATAACAAACCTGTCAGATCAGTGAACCTCCGATCAGCTGTGGATGGTGTTTAATGAAAAGCACAGAGTTTAACACCAGAAAACGACGTCTTTGTGAGGGATGAAGCTGATTCTGTTCTTTTGTTGATGGGACTAAAACTGATCTTCAGTCTCATTGCTCTTCAGTCGAGCTGTGAATCCAGTAAGAGCTGGGTTTGATTTAAAATACTGACTTCGTTTCACTTTTCCAGAGCTTCCAAATCCTAAAGGTGACAAACCTTTGGCTCAGGTTGGTCATTAATAGCTTCATCTTCCACATTTAAATCTTTTTTTAAAACCAATATATTTTATAAACTAATTATAGCTTTCATTTCGGCAGTGTTTTACTCATAACTGCGCTGCTTTTTAGACCGGGCGTTGTTGATATTCAGTGAATGGACAGATGTCCTAACATTTCCCTTTATGCCCAACCAAGATACTCCCGCCACCTCGTTTCATAGATGGTTCTTATGCTGGGATGCAGTGTTTTCCTTTTTCCCAAATATAACGCTTTTCATCTACACTGAAAAGTCTGTTTTGGTCTCATCCATCCACAACATGTTTTTATAGCCTTCTGGCATGTCCATGTGTCCTTCATTAAACTGCAGTTGGGCAGCGGTGTTCTTTTTGGAGATTTTTTTTTTCCCTATGTAACCCTGCCCTGCTCACCATTGGTGTTGATTTGTGTTGAATTTCCTCCACTGATGACTCTAATTTCACTTTCAGTTAGCTGCTAATCATAACAGTTAATGTACTCTATTACACTCACAGTTCTGTAATATTGGATGATTTTCCTCAATAAATAAAAGACCAAGTACAATATTTTTATTTCATTTGTTTATTTGGGTTCTCTTTATCTACTTTTAGGACTTCTGAAAATCTGATGATGTTTTAGGTCTTACTGATGCCTAATTGTAGAATAATTGAAAAGGATTAACAACATTTTAAAGCACCACTGTTCTCTACATGGGATGAACCCTATTCAGACTGGATGGGTTGAGGGGGGGGGATTCTGTTTTTCTTGGATTTATGACTTGTATAGCTTTGTAGTTTGGGCACAGTGCATTGTGGTGTGCATGTACACACACATTTTTTGCCTTAGCCCTATCAGAATACAATCCTAATACTCAAGATGCATGAAACTACCTAGTGTGAACTGATCATGGGCTTATATGCTGCTGTTTGTTCATGGAAACCCATTCGACAAAGCTTCTCAGGGACAAGTTGATCCAAATCTGTGTTTGTGTCTGTAGGTTTTGGGAGCCAGTGTGCCAGGTGCAGAAAGGAAAGGAAGGACCTTGCACTCATAGAGGCCTCTATAGCATCCATACAGAAATCACAGCAAGACATTCAGAGGTGAGCATTTCTGTCAGACCTCAAGTATCATTCTGTGTTCATTGCAGGTCTAAGTAGTTTTGTTCTAAAACGCTCTCTGTGTGTCTTTGCTCAGAAACCTGAGCGTGCTGAGTCGTGAGCTGGCCCGGCAGTCTGAGGGTGGTATTTTTCAGAGTGGTCGCCCCTGCCTCGTACTGTGCGTTCTGCTGCTTTCCCAACTCCTCATTAACTATGTGTTCACCTGAGAGGCCATCACCTAGTTGCTAAGAGACCATCACATTGCAACTGTTTGCTTAGCAATAAAAAATACAACCAAATCCCCCCCTTGCACAGCTCCCGAATGACTGTAGCTCCACCACCAGGCACCTGGCACTTCAGAAACACAAAGAGAAAGAGACTCTTTTTAACCAATGAATGGATGGGAAAAGAAATGGAAATGGTTCCGTGTCGCTCTCGCTTACGTCTTTTATACACTTTTGCAATACTGTTGTTGTGTTTTGGTCACATTCAGGCTCCGTGGGCAGCTATGGGGGCGGGGGGGGTGTGTCTGTGTGCATGGGTATGTGTGAGTGTGTGTGAGAATGCTGGCAAGTGGCACATTTCCGATTCAATTTGTCATTTCTCACTCCACTTAAGACAATGGGCCTTAATGCTGAAGCCAAATAGAAGAGGAAAATCAGAAGAATTCTGTAGTCAGTGGAAGACCATCTACCAGTGCAATTCTGTCTGCCTTTGTGTTCATGTCTAAACCAAGCGAATATCACTGCTCAGAATTATTATTATTATTATTATTATTTAACCAAAACAGTATTTCTCAGTAGAATATCTGTTTACGTGCTTGTTTCTGTACCCTCCGCTAAGAAAGGAAGAAAAGGAATTGCACTGTTGCCAAATGACACAAATTGTTTGAGTGAAGGAATAAGTGAAAATGACTCCAGACCGCGAGTAGTCGTTGAAGTGTGATGAAGATGAGTATGATATTGGGTATGTGATCAAATCTGTATATATTTGTTTGGGACACAATTAAGTTTTAAATGAAATTAAGAATGTATTTATTTGATTCTTTTTTTGCACTCACTTTTAAAGATTATGCATCACACTCATTCAGGTTTTCTGGGAGCAATATGGTCATTGATCTTCCACAAAGTCTTGGAGAAGAGATGAAGGAGAGATGGCTGCTCGGTCGGCTGCCTCTCTCGTACAGACATCCGTAACCGAAGAGCCCTGATGAGACTTTAAGCGCTAACATTTTGCGTCGTAGCCGATGCGAAAATGGCGTGCTCGTTCAACAAACGCATGTGTCAAGTCATTGTAAGGCTCCTTGGAGACAGACGTGGAGATGCAGATTGCTATAAATGAGGTTCTTTCTTTATTTTGTAAACATTTACAGCAGTCTGTAAAACTGTTCTTAACGGAATATGATACCAATAGCTCACTGAATGTCAATACTTATTACATACTGCAGCACTACAGTAAAGTTTTCAACTTTGACTTTGGTTGTCTTTCTGGGGTGGGGGGACGACGACTGTGGTAGCTTTGCATAAGGTCGTGGACTTTCAAATCCCACCTCTGCACAAGACTCTTAACCCATAATTGCTTGGAATGAAATATACCAGTTATGTAATACAGTTAAGTGATAAATGTCATACAGTACTGTGCAAAAGCCTTAGGCCACCATTAGATTTGTTGTCTTACCAATGGTATAATGACCATATATAACATATTGTCAATGATTGGTCTTTTATTTGTAACTCCATAATACTCTTTTCCACTGATCTTCATTCCAGTCTTTGTGAGCTTTAGAATATCTTAGGCCTTATCCCAGAAGTTGAATCAGTTCATCTGGACATAAGGTTTTGTGGGAGAAACGTTTCGTCACTCATCTAAGTGACTTCTACAGTCTCAGCAGTTGGAAAACTTCCCCAATATTATATACCAGCACCATTACATAATAATGGGACCGGTGATCAGTTTAATATGCAGATTACCATATCCATTAATGATAATGGCCACGTGTGCCATTCACACAGTATTGGGGAAGGACTGCGATAGAGGAGGTGTAAGATGGTGAGAGGTGTATGCTTAGGCCCTCTCCTCGGTTCAGGGATGGACGTTCCCTTTTTACCAAAATGCCTTCTTTTACTCTGCGTTCAAACCAGTGTTCCTCCCTATCAAAGATCTGCACGAAAGAGTGGCCACTGGCCTGTAGGTGGATGTAAACCACCAGGTCCTGCCCAGATGAGGTAGCTCTTCTATGTTGTGCCACCCCTTACGTCAGTGGCTGTTTGGTTTCCCCATGTACAATTCCTGGCAATCCTCCCGGCACTTAACAGCGTACACTACATTACTCTGTTTGTTGCGGGGGACCCGATCCTTGGGGTGGACCAGTTTCTGGTGTAGCGTGTTTGCACAGTGTTTGGAAAATATGCATCTCCGTTGTTCCGATGTTCCTGCCAGATATGGAATCACCACTGGTTTATGCTTAGACTGCGGTTGTTGTTCTCCTCTAGTCGATCTGCTAGAGCACTCTTTGGGCGTCTTACTGGCTGTAACGAAGGCCCAGTTTGGATAACCACATTTGCCCAGGCCCTGCTTAATGTGAGATTTCTCTCCATGCTTGGCGGCTGTGTCAGTGGGGACGCTGTCTGCTCGTTGGTACAGTGTCCTGATGACTCCTAGTTTGTGCTCCAGTGGATGATGAGAGTCAAACCTTAAGTACTGATCCGTATCGCTGGCTTATGGTAAACATACTTTCAATTGTCCCCCATCTCCAATCACAACTTCACAATCCAAGAAGGCTAACCTGTCATTCTTCCCTGGTGAACTTGAGTACACATCTCAGAGTACCTCAGACTACACCTCTCACCATCTTACAACTCCTCTATCGTAGATATTCCCCAATCCTGTGTGAATGGCACACGTGGCCATTATCTATCCTGCAGGGCAGAGACGTGAGCATGCCCTGGACAAGATACCTGTTCATTACAGGGCGATCAGGGGTTGCTGTTGAGGGTCTGAAAGATCCACCAGTGCCAGCAAGTACGGCCACTTTAGGAGAAGCATGTTAGAAACCCATCTAGGAGAAGCATGTTAGACCTCCTTTGGCCTCCAGAACCGCAGCAATCTCTCATGGCATAGATACCACTAGGTGCTGAAATCGTTCTGTAGGAATATTGACCCATGTGTGCAGGATAGCTTCTCACAGTTGGTGCAAATGAATTGAAGGTTCTGACATGCTCTGAACAGCCCGTTTTACCTCATCCCAACTAATCCATGGCTATACAACCCTTGTGGTATGGTGCATTGTCTTGCTGAATGTGTCTGTCTGCCGCAGGGTAAACGGATATCAGAGTACCCAAGGTGTGACAGAAATTGTCTTTCTGTTTCTCTTAGACAGCATTGACTCTCGAACTTGTCATCTGATGTTATAGCCCATCTGTGCTAAGAATTGATTTGTTGTGCATCCTAGGTGGAATACCAGGATTGCTGTTTACGAAAAAGGAAAAGAAAGTCCAATAAATATTCCGCATTTACGATTTTACTTGCGTTTTGGTTCCAGAGCAAGTTTTGGAACATTTTTCCATCTATGCCACGAGGTGGCAGTGGTGGCCCGATATCCAACTTATGCATAAATATAGCCTAAAATCAGACAAAAGTATGATCTTCAAAATACGCGTGGAAGTGTGTTATGGTACGAACAAAAACGCTTTCTGAGGACCACAGAAAACGGGTTGTTGATGTAATTGGGCCTGAGAAGGTTACAAAACCATCTTTAAAGAGTTTGGACTCCACCAATCCACAGTCTGACAGATTGTGTTCTAATTGTGGAATTTCAATCATTGTTACTCTGGCAACTAGCAAAGACCACTCCAAGAACAGGGCATGTAATAATCTGCAAGGTCAGAAAGGAACTCAGGGTAACTTCTAAGCAACTAAATCTCTCATGTTGTTTAACGTTAATGTTTAGACATCCACCATCAGAAGAACACTGAACAACAATGGGCTAAAATTCCTCCAAGACAATTTTTAGGATTGAACAAATGTTCAATAGGAAATGCTTAGTTACAGTTTTTACTGAACAACAGGGTCACACCAGATACTGAAAGCAACGATTCACACTCTTTTGTCACTCACAGATATGTACTATTAGGTCATTTCTGTCAATAAATAAATGGCCAAGTATAAAATTTTGTCTTAATTGTTTAAGTAGGTTAATGTGGGCTTTGTCTACTGTTAGTACTTATGTGAACATCTAATGATCAAAAATTCGACCGTGTTCACAAACCTTCAAGCACTTGTTCACATCACAAGCACAAAATTTCATTCGTATTAGTGCTGTACTATTGTTATTGATGTAGCAATCAATCTAGCAGTACAGCTACATGAACATTTGTGCAGTTTGACTAAAGTATGCTGGCCATGATAGAAACTGGAATGTACTGTGAGTGGTGAGGATGTCGGGATAAGGCACCTCAGTAACTGTAAATCCCAGTCCTTTATCTGCACGCTGCTGAGTAAAGACACTGCAGCATCACATTGCACCACACTGACTCCATGTGATAAGCCTTCTGACATGTTACCACTAACCTGTGTATGAGTGTCACTTCCTTTCGTCTCCCCCGACACGTAACCAAAGGCTTACAGGTCTTTAACCAACGTGCTCTAAGAGCTATAATTAGACCAGAGAAGACTACAGTAAAGGGTGGAGATGTGGTTTTGCATGCAATAGCACTGGGCTTTTGTTAGCACTTTGCTATCACCCACAGGTGTGTCCAGATTGGTGAATAAGAGGTGGGCTTATATGTAATTGCTTCTGTATAAAGTTTTAAACCACCAAGCCTTAGATTGTTTAGTCTTACTCACATCCTGTGCTTGCGAAGAAGGTTAAGATTATTGCCGAACAACCTTACATTCATTACTACACGTAAAAAAAACTAAATGATGACACGTTAGCCTCTTTGATCCTCTGATCTCAATGTTATTTTAAAAAAACATCTTCATTCTTTGAAAATAATTAGCACTATGCTTAGAGTGACCAGATTTTCAATAATGAAATACGGGACACTTTGTGTACAATATTGTAGTGTCGACGTGGATGAGGAAACTTCGCTCATGCCTTTCTTCATTAAACACCCACCACAGCACAACCACATTACCAGCCCTAATAATGCCTTTATACCTGGGATCTTTATAACCTCAATACCGGGATAGTGCTTCATAGCAGCCCAAGCTACTCCGCCCACTCACTCAACACACAAGCACCAAGACAGAACTTGCTGCATCTACATACAGTGGTACTTGAAAGTTTGCGAACCCTTTAGAATTTTCTATATTTCTGCATCAATATGACCTAAAAAAACATCAGATTTTCACAGAAGTCCTAAAATTAGATAAAGAGAACCCAGTTAAACAAATGAGACAAAAATATTATACTTGGTCATTTATTTATTTAGCAAAATGATCCAATGTTTCATGTTAGTAAGTGGCAAAAGTATGTGAACCTCTAGGATTAGCAGTTAATTTGAAGGTGAAATTAGACTCGGGTGTTTTCAATCAATGGGATGACAATCAGGTGTGAGTGGGCACCCTGTTTTATTTAAAGAACAGGGATCTATCAAAGTCTGCTCTTCACAGCACATGTTTGTGGAAGTGAATCATGGCACGAACAAAGGAGATTACTGAGAAGCTCAGACAAAGAGTTGTTGATGCTCATCAGGCTGGAAAAGGTTAGAAATCCATCTCTAAAGAGTTTGGACTCCACCAATCCACAGTCAGACAGATTGTGTACAAATGGAGGAAATTCAAGACCATTGTTACCTTCCCCAGGAGTGGTCGACCAACAAAGATCACTCCAAGAGCAAGGCGTGTAATAGTTGGCGAGGTCACAAAGGATCCCAGGGTAACTTCTAAGCAACTGAAGGCCTCTCTCACATTGGCTAATGTTAATGTTCACGAGTCCACCATCAAAAGAACACTGAACAACAATGGTGTGCATGGCAGGGTTGCAAGGAGAAAGCCACTGCTCTCCAAAAAGAACATTGCTGCTCGTCTGCAGTTTGCTAAAGATCACGTGGACAAGCCAGAAGGCTATTGGAAGAATGTTTTGTGGACGGATGAGACCAAAATAGAACTTTTTAGTTTAAAAGAAAAGCGTTATGTTTGGAGAAAGGAAAACACTGCATTCCAGCATTAGAACCTTATCCCATCTGTGAAACATGGTGGTGGTAGTATCATGGTTTGGGCCTGTTTTGCTGCATCTGGACCAGGACGGCTTGCCATCATTGATGGAACAATGAATTCCTGAATTATATCAGAGAATTCTAAAATGTCAGGACATCTGTCCATGAACTGAATCTCAAAAGAAGGTGGATCATGCAGCAAGACAACGACCCTAAGCACACAAGACGTTCTACCAAGAATGGTTTACAGAAGAATAAAGTTCATGTTTTGGAATGATCAAGTCAAAGTCCTGACCTTAATCCAATTGAAATGTTGTGGAAGGACCTGAAGTGAGCAGTTCATGTGAGGAAACCCACCAACATCCCAGAGCTGAAGCTGTTCTGTATGGAGGAATGGGCTAAAATTTCCTCCAAGCCGGTGTGCAGGACTGATCAACAGTTACAGGAAACGTTTAGTTGCAGTTATTGCTGCACAGGGGGGGTCACACCAGATACTGACAGCAAAGGTTTCACATACTTCTGCCACTCACTAATATGTAATATTGGATCATTTTCCTCAATAAATAAATGACCATGTATAATATTTCTGTCTCATTTGTTTAACTGGGTTCTCTTTATCTACTTTTAGGACTTCTGTGAAAATCTGATGATGTTTTAGGTCATATTTATGTGGAAATATAGAAAATTCTAAAGGGTTCACAAACTTTCAAGTACCACTGTATGTTTTCATTAAGTCACGTCAGTGAAGGTCAGCTGATAATTGGTGAATGATATTAATTTACAAAATCAACAGACGTGATTGGTCATTTTATGGTTAGACGTGTAGAGTAACTTGATAAATAAACGGTGTGTTCCTTTTGAATAAATACAAGCGTTTCGGGCGATGATTCTCTGCTAATATTCACTATAATATACATTTGTAATTTTCTTTGACATTCGGAACAAATATACATATTTTAAAAATATTCTGGACCCTAACTATACTGTATAGATAGTATATTAATTTCTGTTTAGATTTTTAGTTTTTCAGTCATAGGCTCATATTCTTCTGTTAAAAATGATATGTAAAGCAAATATGCACACACAAATAATGTATAGTTACAATTTAAAAAATAGACTAAATTAGATGAGATATATTTTGCCTGACTTGGCTTAAACTAACTGTATCTGTTCTCCTAGCTGCATTGTGCCACAGTCTTAGACAGAAATCAGCTTGTAGGTTTTTTAAGCATCAGGTATTGCCATAGTTCCTCTGTCTACCCAGGTTGTTATATTTGTTTAATCATAATATAGGCTATCAGCACCCTTGATGCCTTCCAGCTGGGCCAGGTGTCATGCAGGCACAACTGGTTCAATGTCTGGTTGTACCTTTTGTCTGTGGGCAATTATTCTGGGTTAGGCTCCAGACTTTTCATATTGATTTTGACCTTATTATGTGGGAAAGTGGTACTCTTTGCGCCCTTCAGCTTTGCACAATACTTTATATGTGAATTTTGGTTATACAGACAGTGGCACCTCGGTTCTCGAGTACCGAGCTAATTTTTCCCATAAGGAATAATGTAAATTGAATGAATCCATTCCAGACCTCCAGAAAATCCACACTGTATAAGGCATTGTTGCACTAATGGAGTTGTATTGTACAGGTGCCTCCTGATTTATGAAGGCGATATATTCCAACAAATCCATCATAACTTAAATGTATCATGAACCGATGGGCTTAACAAGTGTTTGGTAGAGCGGTCTTGATAAGTAATAAGTAAGTTAATATTTAAAACACTTACAGTAATGGATTGATAGTGAAAAGTAATTATAACACCATCTCAGCTTTTGGCAACTATTCAAATGCTAAACTCAAGTGTGCATGGGAAAGGGAATTGGAAATTCAAATACATGAGGAGTCCTGGGAACAGGCCACAGAGAGGAGAAGAACTTCTTGTGCTCGTTTTGGACTTATTCAGTTTAAGGTTTAACACAGGCCGCATTTTTCTAAGTCTAAATTATCTGTATTATATCCGGAAGTGGAAGACAAATGTGATAAGTGCCATGGCTCCCCTTGTCATCTTAGCCATATGTTTTTCCTTTGTCCTGAGCTGAAAGGCTTCTGGGCTGGGTATTTCTTTAACTATGTCTACTGTTCTTCAAACTTGCCCTCTGATCGCCATATTTGGTGTTTCTGACACTTCACTCACACTTAGCTCTACACAAAAGGACATTATAGCCTTCACGTCCTTACTAGCTAGACGTTCCTTATTATTGCAATGGAAGTCCACCAAATATCCTTCTATTTCCCGATGGCTTAAAGACGTCATGTTCTTTTTAAAGCTTGAGAAAATTAAATACATGTTAAGGGGATGTACAGCCAAATTTCTCTACAAGTGGCAGCCTTTTATCACCTATTTCACTAATTTAAAGGTTTTACCCAATTGATTGTGTGCTTGTCTTTTTTTCTCCTTTGTTTTGTTTTTTGTTCCTTTTATATTGCCTAAACAACCAGTAATATGTCTGTTGGTCATGATGAGCTGGGTGTTGATTGGGTGGGGTTATTGTTTGTTTGTTTTCTTTGTTTGTTCTGTTATAAAAAACGAAAAGTGGAATATGTAAATGGTATTTTTGTGATCGTACGTATTACATTGTATTAAAAAGAAAGTGAAAACTCAGGGCACTAGCATTGCTGCTAATGCCAACTGCAGCCTGTGTTCTGGAGCATTAAGTTCCTGTTTTGCTTTTGGTTGGCTGTCAATATGAACCATTTTAGGAACAATGGAGACTTATTTGCTCTAAGAATACAGTACTGTAGATGTAAAAATGAAGAAAAACATGAAAATAGCGGAGATCTTCACTGAGCAACGGCTATTGTGAATCTGAGCCATTGAATCACTGTGTACTGAATCGTGACTTTTGGTTGAAACAAGTCACACCAACTACACGAGAACCGTGACAAGTTTTTCTGGTAAAAATGCATCAAGAATTGAATTTGATGAGTTCCTTGGTGGTCGAGAACCAAGGTGCCACTGTACTGTATTTTAGAAATGTTGTTTAGGCTTGACAATGATTTCATTATTTTTACCATAAAGATGGCTAAAGAAAATAACACTCTCAAACAGCTTTGTAATTAATTGTTCATCCAGCTACACACATGTTCAGGTACTTTAAGGTAGTTTTAGAGATACTCTAGTATTTTATTATGGACACTACACCTCCATTTATCAGACTGACCTTAAAATGCCCTGATAATCCATGAACGTTCCTATTTATGCTGCTGCTTTGATTCATGGCAGTTGAGTATAGTAATGTAATTAGTGCATGTCTTAATGGGTTTTTTTCTAAATTAAAGATAAATTAAGTTTAATGGTAAATAATTTCACTTTCATATATAATTTCTTATAATAAAATAACCAAAGTAACTGTATCCCTTTAAGGGAGGAATGTATAAATATACACTGTGTGTTGTGTAATACTACTGGAAAGGCAAAACATATTTCCGGTATCTTTATTTGTGTACATTCTTGTCTACTTTTCATTTTATTTCAGTTATCTTCCAATGCAGTATTTTATATATATATATTTTATTTAGGTGTGTTTATTTACCTTTTTATTTAAGCTGCACAAGTTAAAAAGGCCAGTTTTGAGGCATCTTTCAGTTTTCAGTGAAACTGCATCAATATTTCCAATCCGCCCCAGAATCCTTTCTTGTGATTGTGAAATCCTTCCTATTGGCTGTTCGTATCCAGTAGGTGTTATTTGTTTGGATTGCTCAGTATTTCTCAGTGTTACTTGATGTCTGTCTACCTATGCATTGGCTCATATGGTGTCCATACCCACGCATAGGCCTTCCATGTCGGCTGACACTGTGTTCTGTGTTCACTGTGTTTTGACCCTCCCTTTATCCAGGGCTCCAGTAAGCCCAGGCCTACAGCGTGCATATCTGGATGTGGGCGCACACACACACTGGAGCTTTGTGCTTGGATGCATGCGGGGGCAGACGGAAGTGCTGTGGAACCACAGGGCCAAATTAGGCCACATGTGTGCTTGGACGTCACACAAAAGAATTCCTCCCTCCCACTGCTGTATGTGTGCTTTGTCATAAAGGCAATAACACAACCACAACTGGTTGTATTTAAGAACACCGTTGCTTGATGTTCAGACGGCACAGCAGAGATTTGTAGCTGACTATAATAACTATAATAACTCTGCTAATGTAACAATTTAAAGGAATATCACACATTGTTGTCCAACTAATGTACTGCAACATAGAGTACAGTAGATATGGCTCTAGACATGAATGCACTGAGACTAGAAAGAAAACCCAGCAGCCAATAATAATTGATGCAAAATGTTACATAATAAGACATATAACATCTAGGAGTATGGGACCATTTTGAATCTTGATCCTCCCAATGTTTCCCAATGAGTTTTTCCTTCCACCATTGGCCCAGGCTTGCTTTTTGGATATGTGAGCCTAGATGTTTGTAAAGCAGCTTTGAGACAATGTTCTATTGTTAAAAAAGCAATTATATATTAATAGTTTTTGGCGTGATTTGCCTGCTTTCCAGCAAAAACCCTTGATATCAACTCCCAAGAAGTAATTCAGAGTGAGAGCTTTCAGACAGCTTTTTGGTTGATGTCTCCAAACAAACCAGGAACTGTAAAAAAAAAAAAAAAAAACTAGGTGCAATACATCCAGGGCATCACATGTTAACTCACACCCAATGGGAATTTAGAGTAGGGCATATATACCTACTGACATGAGTTTGGTAGGAAAAGTACCTGGAGAAAATCCACTTAATCATAGGAAGAAGATTAATGCATTCATTCATTCATTCACTGACTTTCTATACTTGTTTAATCCAATTCAGGGTCGCAGGGAGACAAGACTTCACTGGCAAGTTCTCTCTATCATTGTGGGGACCTTTCACTGACATAATGATCACTGTAGCTAATTAATTCTTCTCCTACCTCTACCCCTAACGTTAACCTTAACCTCAACCTTATTAACCTATAGCAAATCTTTTGGTTTTTCAAAAGAAAGTTAGTTTTTGTAAATAAAAGCCATTTTCCTCATGGGGACCAGCAAGGCTTTCTATCGTTGTGAGGACATTTGGTGACCACAGTGTAATACATACATTGTACACACACACACACATTCATTCACTCTAGGATACTTGAGAGACAACAGCTGACTTAACGCATATCTTAAATGTAGGAGGAACTGGAGTATCTGGATCTCTGAAGTTGTGAGATGACAGCACAAGCCACTGTGCAATTAGGAAGAACATGTCAAACTTTACACCTCCAGTACCTAGAGCTCAGGATTGAACACAGAACCCTGGAACTCTGAGACACCACCACCACCACCTACTCATAGCTTAATGCAAATGTATTATATTGTCACATATTTAAAATGTTAATTACAGGACTTCAAAAGGAGTTCGATTTCAATGATAAAGTCACATACGTGATGGCTAGAGATTGTGTTGGAAAACTCTAGGTGGTTCCTCTAATCAGCTCACCCAGTAGATGTTTCTTTGTATGATGGGACACACACTGCATATAGGCCTATACACCAGAGGCAAGGGTGGGTGTCTGGATGATGTCATGCCCTTAGGCTCGGATTCATGGGTTCATGGGTTAACACTGTTCTCCCGTGTGCTACACTGCTGTGCAAACCCTGGCATTACTTCTTCAGCATGGCTCCAGCCTGAACAAGGCTTTTGTTTGACAGTCACGTGTTTCTCACTGCAGATTTGAGAAGATGTTTGGTGCTGCTTTGCAGCCAGGCTTTATGTAGTAATTACTAGGATATGATGACTCACTTTTGGAGACATTTGTTCAGAAGGAAAGACAGGGCTAAATGTTTGCTGTGTTTATTTTAATGGTGGTGTTGGAGCGATATGCTTTGCTTTCATGGTATTAATTGAACAGAGCTTTGATATGTATTTTAATTGTAGCTCTTTATGGGAATTTCCAAAGTTTTTTATAACCTGAAGTTCACATTTGTTTTGAAATAACCAATCACTTGTGGTTATATTGCAGCTAAAACTGCTTACTCAGTTTTCGATAAGACTTTCATTGTAGTGAAGGTAAACTTGATCGATTCTTTTACTAAATCTGAAAGAGTGGAAACTCCCGAAATCAGAGAGGTGTGTCAGAGATGACAGGGTTGGGTTCCTAGTCCGGATGTTTGCTCAGTAATTACAGGCCGTCTAAAGTCTTTTTAGTAGACAGACATGCCCAGACATGCAACACTAGGCCAGGTTTCTCCTTCTACCCTCCCACTCTCTCTCTCTCTCTCTCTCTCTCTCTCTCTCTCACACTCTTTCTTATTTATGACAAATGAGAGAAAGTGTTTCAGTCCAGCTTAGACATGTATTTAATGCATCAAATGTATTTAATAGTGTGACAGCAATACTATTACCTAAATCTTGTGAGAACATTTGAATTCCTCCAAACTGTATAACTGATATAGACATTATGTGGATGATTTACCAAGGATACTTGTGTTAAATAATAATAACTAGATTCACATGTCAAGAATGTGCAGGGCAATATGCAAATTAGCTTTTTACTGTTTTTGATAAGCCAAGGCAAGACATCCACTTCTTCCATCTACCTTTCTCGTAGTCCCCTTACCACAATTAGTACATAGTGTTAATTAACAATCCGTAATTTGTTAATCAGTATTAATTAATATACACACAAGTAAAGTGCCAGATGGCTAAAAAAAAAAACTAAGTGGTCCTAAGTGGTGAAATCCTATATCTTAAGTGGCATGTGGGTTTTTCAAATTTATTTATTTATTTATTTATTTATTTTTCACTACTCAATGTAAGGTGACCTTAGGTATTAGAAAGGTGCAATTTATTATTATTATTACTGTTACTATTATTGTACCCTGTCAAAATTACTACCTTTTGTCACAGTACACCTTTAAATTTGTACTGAATTACATGTATTTCTACAGCTGCATTCACACATTATAACCCTCAACATCTATCATCAATTTATCATGATTTTCTGATCAATTATTACATTTTAGTTAATAAAATACCTGGTTTGGACAAGTTATCGGCCACAGAGTAAACAGAAACCATACACATGCTCAGATACAGACACTGTCCTTACAGATCACACCCCAGGCAAAATATACTCCATATCAATGCTAGTGGTTTTGATTACTTCAGAATAGAACTTTATATTGAGTATTCCACTACTAATAGTGCATGGTAGTGTAATTTCCCATGGCTGGAAAAGTGCTATCAAAAGGCCTCTGGGATAAAGCTGTGGAAAGGTACAGGGTAGGAGAAGATGCACGAAGATTTCAGATGCTTTAATTATCCCTATTAAGTGCAACAGTCTTGATTTTGCTTCTGATGCCATGTGATGAAATATTTTATGGTCAAAAGGGTGAATGTCCTTGAGTGGTCAAGTCAGAGCCCTGCCCTAAACTTTTTAGAAGATCTTTGGATGGATTTGAAGCGAGCAGTCATTTGCTGCTTTAATTTGACTGAACTTGAACAGTTCTGCAAAAAACAAAGGGCAAATATTCTCCAACCTAGGTGTGCAAATCTAGTAGTGACATACCAACCAGCCACACAAACTGATAGACTGTTGCCTTTTTCTTGTTACTTAGATGGTGTAAAGTTAAATCTGTAAATGAAGCTGAAACAGATTTAAATGCTCTTGATTTCAGATTTAAGACAAAACTATTTCAAAGGTTTGTGGTGATATTTATTAAGCATTGTTTTCAGGGGACTGCTTATAATAGAAGATATTTATGGTCAGTCCAAACACCTACAGGAGTAAGTCTTTACTGTAGGGTTTCATTTCTTTCTTGAAAAATTCCTAATGTTCGTACTTTTCCCATTGCCATTATTTTTGCATTGTAAAGAATATATCAGTGTAAGTTCTCAGTCATCCAGCTCATGATAGACTTCAGTATGGTGTTGAAGACAACCAGACTTCTTCTTGGTTCTTGAAGACATTTCACCTCTCATCTGAAGGGCTTCTTCATTTCTAGAAGCTAATGGGCAGTCCCAGGTGGTGATTAAAACTCCCAGGAAGGGATCTCAAAAATCTTGACATCGCCACCTACAAAGCAGTCTTGGGATCCCTTTCTAGGAGTTTTAATCCCCATTCACACCTCAACCCATGAGACTCTAACGACTCACATGATGGAAGGGTGGGGCAACGACTCATTAATTTTTTGCATCTTGGCCCATTTAGCCCACAGGGTGGGTCATGGACTCTCAGGACCACCTCCAAGGTGACATCCCATTAGTCTTAAATACCTGAGACTCCGCATCAGCTTCTAGAACTGAAACAGCCTGTACAAGGTGAAATGTCTTCAAGAACCAAGAAGAAGTCCAGCTGCCTTTAACTCAACTCTCAAGTCAATTGTGAAGAAAATAGCTTTTGGAATTAATTATTGCGTATGAACATATTATGTCAGAGCACTACAATGTGTTCTAACGCATTCAGTGTTCATTAAGGACCTTTAACCCCGCCGGATGTGAGGAGAGCTGCCTCTAACTTGAGGTGATCCAGTTACAGTGGACTGATTGACTGTTTGGACGTGCATGTGTCAGTTAGCTGATCTGCAGCTCAGTGTCTATGTGTCAGATTTTGAGATGAAGTCATTGGCAAGTGGGGCCATATGGTCTGCTGCGAAAGCACATGCATTTGCACTGGCTCACTTCCCCGTCTACAATCTCCCACACGCCTCCTGGGATGAGTTAAAATGGCTCCAGGGCAGGAGTCTGTCAGCTCTGCTCACTTCACAACAGCTCTCAGGGTGCAGAGAGGGGTCAAAATATAGCAGGAGCTCACCCATCTGCATTCCCCTTGTGGTGAGCGCTCTCTGACAGTCTGGAGCCCACACATGGCTTTGACCCGTTGTGACGGCAGTGTTTGCAAGCCGCAGGGCTAAGAAGTATGACTAGAGCTGCGCCGTGCTTGTCGGGTCTTGTTACGATACACACATCTTTATACATCAAGAGGCACGAACACTGCCTGGATACACACATATACACACAGACACAACCCACACCACAGGCTTAAACAGAAACATGACACATCTGTCCAGGTGTCAACCTAAAAGCTATATTATACTTTATATTTACTGTCATTTACTCTCCTCTCGATACAGTTATATGCATATTTTTTTATTTGTGCTAAGCTCCAGATATATTGTACCCTATATGTGTACAATGCCTTTGTAGCTAAGTAATCTCACACTGAAAATAACAATATATATAATTTACATGTACACAACAATGACAATTAGCATAATCAATTACCCTAACACACATGTCTTTGGACTGTGGGAGGAAACCGGAGCACCTGGAGTAAACCCACACGGACACGGACAGGACATGCAGACTTCACACAGAAAGGACCCAGGCCGCTCCACCCTGGGATTGAACCCAGGACCTTCTTACTGTGAGGCAGTGGTGCTACCCACCAAGCCACCATGCCACCCATTTAAGATAAGTAACTAAAAAAAATCAGATCGATTTTCTGATATATGATAAAATGCTATAGTCTTTTAGAACGTTTACGTTTACGTTTATTGACTTACTTAACGTCACTATCAGCATCAGTGGCCATGTTCAGCGACACACACAAGGTTACATCCATACACAAGGTTATCTCAAGACAAGTCACTCATAAACTCAAGTCAATGCCAATTTAGTGTAGTCAATTAACCTAACATGCATGTCTTTGGACTGTGGGAGGAAACCGGAGTACCCAGAGTAAACCCACATGGTTGAACCCAGGACCTTCTTGCTGTGAGGCTGCGATGCTACCCACCGAGCCACCGCCCCGCCCAATCTTTTAGAACCATGGTAACTAAATATAATTGTGTTCTCCTGCAGGCAGGTTAATTGCGGCTCTGGGTGTTTTAAACCTCTAAATTTGTGTACATACAAGGATTATGAGCATTTTTGATGAAGCTATTTTATAGCCATTGTTTGAGTTATGAAAATCACACTCTCTTTGGTTTCATTTACTTTGTACATCTCCCAATATTTCCATGTTGACGAAGACTAATTGAAGTTGTTGTCTGTCTCGCCTCATTTGTATACTCCAATGAAACAGGAAGTCATGGATGATTGCTTAAGAGATCTTCAACACTCAGGGGAATCTAAAATATATACATTTAGCGGCAGAATGCAACATATTTACTTCAGTTAGAAGTCCTCTCATGTTTTCAGTGTGAAATGAATTGAATGAACCATGAAAACATTTTTCATCACCTTTTTTCCCCATCTTTACCAAGCGTGCCAATAATTTGAAGCTGGCTGCACATCAATATTTTTATAACACTAATTTGACATCCTGTCATTTTCTCTATGAGACTCATTTCCCTTCATGCCAGAATTGCCTCCCATCCCCACCCCTATTGTTATTGCCAGCAGTTGCTGTCAGGACCAGCTGTCACGGGTCTGATAAACAAGACCCTGCAGCCTCTGGAATGGCAGCACAGCTGAGAGGTCTAGAGTAGACATGGATGTATATAAATATACGTGTGTGTGGACACACAAATATTTGTGTATGAGACAGAAAGTGAGAGAGTAAATCCATGCCTACGTGCTTTTCTGGAACTGGGGATCTAAGTGTACAGGAAGAGGGAACAGATAATGTAGGATAGACTAAACATGGTCCTCAGACTTGCGTCCTTCTGTAGCTTCTCTCAGCTCTGCAGGATTTAGTGATTCCACCTCATGACACACTGTCAGGATTTGATGTGTGTGCGCTAAGCTGGCTGATCTGAATAATCACTAAGACTTTGATATGTTGGAAGGAATGTACTACAGCGTTTTCATCTTTAATCTCTACCCACATATGTAACATAGGTGTCATAATCACAGACAAGAATTTCAATGTATCTCTGTGCTTAGAAAATAATTGAAGAGTTACTGACTTGAAACTTTCTTTTTTGGAAGGGTTTTGTCTGCTACACACTGCAAACAAGTAGAAATCAACAGTTGTCACACGAGATCTAAGGATGAGACAGACATGGGATATTCTTATATAAACTCCAGTCTTGCTAACCATATTTCTGTTATCCAAATTCCACTATAACTTATGCAGTATATTGCTCCCCTAACCATTAACATAATGGAAGTGAATGGTCCTCTAAATGGCTTCTTAACTCTACAGGAGGGATTTTCCCAATATGATGTAACTGAGATTCACTATCTGAAGTAACACAGTAAAAAACCCACATAAGACATAGATAACTAACTGTTCCCTCTTAATCCTGCCTTTGATGGAGCACAAATTCATATTTGGAATTAAATTCACAAATCCATTTGAATGACAAACACAGACTGCCCCAACATCTGGCTCAACACTTAGTATAAGAGAGTTTTAATTACACTGTACTACTGTTCCATTTCTTTCTAAGTAGTAAGTCTTTTTGTCGGCTATTTATAAAACAGTTAGAGGTTGTTTTCCATTAAATACAATCATGACCTCGCCATCAAACCAACAATTTCACATACTGAACTCCAAATTTGGATGTATCATATGACGAACCTTGGCTCTTATGTTTTCAATAACACTGTTAAAAATTCTTTCCATGTTATACAGGCCAGATTCTTTAATGATGTGTGCATGCTGTACACACAGAATTCATTGTGTCTCTGTTGACATCGATGTGAAGATGCACAGGCAACACTGTCTCTGTACTCAGTGTTTCTGCCATTTTCAATAAATCACCCCTCTTTCAACTACTGAAACAGTGAGCTTGAAACACTGTAAATAAATGAGGGTATAGTAGTTTAGTATAGTTATAGTAGTGTTTGTGACCCCTTCCGAAATTTCTGGACTTCTGCACCAGTATGACCTAAAACATTATCCCATTTTTACATAAGTACTAAAAATAGATAAAGTGAATCCTACTTAACAAATGAGACAAAAATATTATACTGTATTTGTACATTTATTTATTGAGGAATATGATCCAATATTACATATCTGTGAGTGGCAAAAGTACAGCGGAGTCTGACTGTTTGAGATCTGCATGGAGGAATGGGCCAAAATACCAGCTACAGTGTGTGCAAACCTGGTGAGGACTTACTGGAAAAGTTTGACCTCTGTCATTGCCAACAAAGGTTATGTTACAAAGTATGGAGTTGAACCAAATTTATTGACCAAATACTTATTTTCCACCATTATTTACAATTAAATTCTTTAAAAATTCCACAATGTGATTTCCTGGATTTTTTTCTCATTTTGTCTCTCATAGTTGAAGTGTACCTATGATGAAAATTACAGACCTCTCTCATCTTTCTAAGTACGAGAACTTGCACAATCAGTGGCTGACTAAATACTTTTTTACCCCATTGTATTTGAATCTCTAGGATTACCAGGTAATTTAGAAATGAGAGTCCACTGTTTTCAATGGGACGACAATCACGTGTGAGTGGGCACTCTCTATCAAAGTCAGATCTTTAGAACACGTTTGTAGAAGTGTATCATGGCACAAACAAAGGAGTTTTCTGAAGACTTCAGAAAAATAGTTGTTGATGTTCATCAGGCTGCAAAAGGTCACAGAGATAAAGAATTTGGACTCTTCAAATCCACAGTCAGACAAATTGTGTATAAATGGCGAAATTCAAGACCACTGTAACCCTCCCCAAATAATGGTCGATCAACAAAGATCTCTCCAAGACCAACAGTCTGCAAGGTCACAAAGGAACTCAGGGTAACTTCAGGTCTCTCTCATACTACATTCCAAAAGGAGCATTGCTTGCCATCTACAACCTGCTAAAGATCAAGTCAGAAAACCATTGAAACAATGTTTTATGAGATGAGACTGATGAGACCAAAAAATAACGTTTAAGCCTGTTTTGCTGCATCTTGCCAAAATGGCTTGCCATCATTTATAAAGTCTAAAGGAAAATGTCAGAATATCTGTCTGTTAGTTGAATGTTAAGAGTACATGGGTGATGCAGCAACCCTAAGCACACAAGCCATTCAACCAAAGAATGGTTAAAGAAGAATAAAGTTAATGCTTTGGAATAGCCAAGTCAAAGTCCTGACCTTAATCCAATCGAAAATGTTGTGGAAGGACCTGCAGCAAGTAGGTCATGTGATGAAACCCACCAACAATTGAAGCTGTTCTGTACAGAGGAATGGGCTAAAAGTTCTCCAAGTTGATGTGCAGGAGCAGTTACCATAAATGGTTGGTTGCAGTTATTGCTGCACAGCTTGGTCACACCAGATACTGAAAGCAAAGATTCAAATACTTTTGCCACTTATTAATATGTAATATTGGATCATTTTGCTCAATAAATAAATGACCAAGTATAATATTTTTGTCTAGCTTATATAACTGGGTTCTCTTCATCTACATTTAGGACTTGTGCGAAAATCTGATGATGTTTTACATATTGATGCAGATACATAAAAAAAATTCTAAATGATTCACAAACCTTCAAGCACCACTGTATATGAGATCAGTAGCACCCATGTAGTTCTAATAATGTGATAGTGTTCTGGCTGAGGATAACTGACATGCTGTCTCCTTAACGTCTACAGTATTGCTGTATTAATGTGTTGACACTAGCTAACAACAAGCTCACTAATTTCTGAAAGCAATATTGCTTAATAAGGACATTGCCACTAATGTGAACTCTTTATCACTTATTAATGTCTAGTAACATCAATTATGCCTTTCGCAACTTGGTGAGCAGAAACCAGTCAATCAACACACCTCTTCATTTCCTTCTTGACAAGTCCAGGCACTTTGAAACATTTGCCTTCTCACAGATTGGAAATGAATATACTGATCTATGATAAGTATTGTAACATGAGAAAAAAAAACAAAACAGGACCTTATGAATTACGTGTTCCATGTTGGCCTAAGTTGGTTTATGCTGGTTTAGTGCTTGCTAGTAAAGGTGAATGCCCACCACACCAGTGTTCAAAACACAACATATGCAGGTCTTTGCTTTGCTGTTGCTTATAGAAGGGCAGCATGCCCACAGCCAGCTATGAGGTAACCAAGGTCCAGACCATGGTAATTCTTTTAGAGCTAAAAATAACATTTGAAGCCAAATACAGCTGGATAAAAATAGCTCCTGAGAGCTTATCCTCTGAAACAAGTCCATGATTAATTCAGTTTTGGCTCATTTAGTTATTTAGTGAGTACAGTGCGCGAGAGTCATGAGAGAGGATGTGAGTGAAGCCCCTTGCATCATCAGCAAATTCACAAACAGCAATTAGAATATCAAATTAAATATGCATACTCTGGCCATGATGAAGGCTAGGTGATTTCTTCCATATTAGTAGATAAAGTTAATGTTTCACAAAATGACATTGATTAAAAATAGCTTATGGGAGTGACAGTATCAATAACACTAGGCTAGTGCTGGTATGCCAGTTCGATCGGTACACCGGTGGTAATATATCTCCCTACTGGTGCATAGCAGAAACACAGCTCTAACAAACAGGCAGCACATTCTAAAATATTTTTCACCGCTAGTAGAGCTGCTACATCGCCAAACAGCATGCTGGGTAAAACTCGCTAGCTAGCATAATATACGCCACAGCTTAGTCTGTTAACAGCTGGGAAAGGCTCCGTCAGATTAAAGAACAGAACACAAATGAATTATAAAGCATGTGAGATCAGAGATTTACATTTACAGCATTTAGCAGACACCCTTATCCAGAGCGACTTACAATTGATACAATTTTACAATCCAAGCAATTGTGGGTTAAGGGTCTTGCTCAAGGACCCAACAGTGGCAGCATGGCAGAGGTGGGATTTGAACCCTGAAGGCTTGGGTTCCTTATGGTCCAGATTCCAGTACCTTAACCGCTAGGCTAAGGCACAGTCCCACAAGAGATGCAAAAGAAGAACCACATTATGAATGCAGTAAGTCTCGAGACTCACAGAATTCGGGGTTTGTCTTACTGGAGAGAAAATACTTCAGCCAAAAAAAGGAACATCTCTTTTTTTAAGCTCTGTTTTTAATACGTTGCAAATTGCACAATAAAAACTATTTACATTAGGCAACTGTTTCATGAATTCTGATTTGTGTAATTTTGTGGGGAGAAATAAACCCTGTATTAATCAAAGCCTTCATTATATACATATATATATATATAAAATGGATTTGACCGGTTGTAGCGTGATCAGCTTCAACCGGTGATCGGCCATTCAGTCTCATATTTATAATTCTGTGACGGTCAACCGCACATGAACAGCACCGTCCTTTTACTGACAGTGCTTTTATTAACTTTAATTCATAACTCTTTTCAGGTGTTTAAAGTTTCGGCCACTTGAGGGTTTGTTTAAGAGACATGTTAAGGGTTTGTTTGCTGATGAGAAGGAAACATTATAGGTTTTGGTTGTGCTTTGAGTGCTACTTGGTCTAGCTAGATAGGCCATACTGGTTCAAGCTGATAGAAAGGCAACAGTAAATCAAATAACCACTCATTACATACAAGGCATACAGAAGAGCATCTCTGAATGCACAACACACTGAACCTTGAAGCGGATGGGTTACAGCAGCAGAAGACAACACCGGGTGCTACTACTGTTAGCTAAGAACAGGTAACTAAGGCTACTATTTATTGAAATGCGACAATAGAAGATTGGAAAAACGTTGCCTGGTCTGATGAGTCTCAATTGCTGCTGCAATATTCAGATGGTAGGGTCAGAATTTGGCGTAAACAACATGAAAGCATGGATCCATCCTGCCTTATAATCAATGTTTCCGGCTGGAGGTGCAGGCATAATGGTGTGGGGGATGTTCTCTTGGTACACAACATATAATGTTACTAGGTGTGCCCACACTTTGGACAGGACTGTGTTTTCCCTGACAATGAGTACAGTAGGGAATGTACTTTCAGGTTGACAGCATTCAAATAAGGTATGATGCTTGCAGATGAATTCAACTGAATTTCACCTCCACCCACTCTGTCCCTAGCAGAGATGTTGTATAGAAGGTGTGCGTAGTCTGGCGTCAAGCTCCAATGTTGTCTGTAATTCTGTCCCACGCTGTTGATCCCACATGGCCTCAGAGTGGAACATCCAGCCTTTGAAGACATCTCCACTGACTTAGGCATAATATGACACTCCCAATTAACATACACACACACACAAAACATGCATATCAACCTCCGGACTTGCAAACAAAGTTATTTTTCAAAGTTATTAACAGAATAAGACGTTCAAATAAAAAAAACAGAAGGCGATATTATTTCTATGGGCTTGAAAGACAACCGCCTATATGGTTCCCAAGTAAACACCTGTATTTTGTTACACTATTATGAAAAAGCTGCTCATGTGGGAGCTCCAGCGTATACAATAACCTGTGATCTTTTTCGCCAACCTCAATCTTGTTGCTGCAGTGACCCTTTTACAATCACTGCCACACAGCCCTTACACAGATGGCTATTCATATGGAAAAGAGATATCTTGACCTTTTGTGCTCAGATATCCATCATAGGCATGTTACAGATATGACTTCCACACCGTGCCTATTAATCACTAAACTGTAGCAGAGTGGAAAAGGATTAGCCATTGTATGTCCAGAATACAATAGGCTATGTCCTTAGTGACTAGATCCCGCATGTACCACCTACACTTCCAGAGTCTTTAAGGCTAGACACTGTTAGACAGTGACCTTGAAAATCTGAGCTTCCTGGGAACGAGTCAGGAGCAGAGCACAGGTGCAGGAGTTTCACTGCCAAAGCACTGACTGTAGTCATGAGGATGGATGAGAAATGAGAGGGATTTTGTGCATGCCTGTGTGTATGTGTGAGGACATAAATGAGGTCAGAGATAAAGAACTAGTATTATAAACCAGACTACTTTAAGGTAACTAAACTGCAATGAAACTACAAAACTCTGTACAAAACTTGCAGATCAGCTATGTTCAGTTTGCAGATATACAACATTAAAGCTCTTAATCAAGTAATAGGAAGTTGTGTTTGTTTTAAAGTAATTCGTTCTTTCTAAGGGAATAGTTCTTAAGGAAGAGTCGCATCATAGATATGCAGCTGGTAACCGGACCAAAATCTCAGAGGAATGTTTCTAGCACCTTGTTGAATCTATGCAATGACCAATTAAGACAGTTCTGAATTCAAAACAGAGTCTGACCTGGTACTAGCAAGGTGTACCTAATAAAGAGGCCAGTGAGTGCATATTACCGTATTTTTCAGACCATAAGGCGCACTTAAAATCCTTTACTTTTTTCAAAAATCGACAGTGCGCCTTTAAATGCGGTGCGTCTAATGTATGAATTAATTCTGGTTGTGCTTTCTGACCTAGAACCGATTGTAGATGGTACACGGCGCTCATAAATCTGTCAAAATGTTTTAGCACGGTCTTGGTAGGTTACGAAGCTTACGGCCACCGTAGTGCGCAGCATAGCGGAGTAATACGGTATGTGCTTCAGCATTAGGGTACGTGCATTCATTCATTTATTTTCGAAGCGGATTTCAAACTCAATGCTATCAGTCACGCAGTACAACATGGACATAGAGCAGCTGCGAGAGAATTCAACATTAACGAATCAATGGTACAGAAGTGGAGGAAGCAAGAAGACGCCCTGCGCCAGGTAAAGACCAAACTGAGCTTCCGACGGAACTTAAGAGTTTTGTTTCATTTCATGCGTCTTATAACCCGGTGCACTTTATGTATGAAAATATACCCGTTAGCAGTCGATCATTGTTATTGCGCCTTATAATCCGGTGCGCTTTATAGATCGGAAAATACGGTACTACAGTGTATGTTGTATCTGGGTACAGTGGTACCTCAACCACCTCGGAAGTCGTCAAATTCGGTTCTCGGCGCAGTTTACTACACAAAACTGTCTCGGTTCTTGCCGTTTGCTCGGTACTCAGCACACTTGCATAAACTTGTATCAGTCAATCCGTGTGACTCGTTTCAGCCAAAACTCGATTCATGATTCATGATTCACGACTCACGATTCAGTCCGCAGTGATTCAGCAATTCAGATTCACAATAGCTCTCACTCAGTGCAGATCTTTGCTGCGTTTGATCTAGAGTGCTGTATTCTTAGTGCAAAGAAGTCTCCATGGGTCCTAAAAGGGTTAGTAATGACAGCCACCTGAAAGGAATTCAGGAACTGAATCCTTTTGGCTTTCAGGCTGCAGTTAGCATTAGCAGCTATGCTAGCAGCCTGAGTTCACCAATAGAGTGAACAAAAAGTGTTTTGTTTTTACTTTTCACTTTCAATCCATTACTGACTAAATTACATGAGATTTATCAACACTTTATTATAAAATAAGCTTTGTATTAATGATTTTGGCCACCAGTAGCTTAATGTGTTAATGTAAGTGTAAATGTTTAATATGCTACGCTATGATACAGTATAGACTATATTAAACTCATCAGTTCATGATACATTTAACTTATGATGGATTTGTCAGAACATATCCCCATCATAAATCAGGGAGCACCTGTACAATACAACTCCATTACTGCATATAATGCCTTATACGGTGTGGATTTTCTGGGGGTCTGGAACTGATTCATTCAATTTACATTATTCCTTATGAGAAAAATTTGCTCGGTACTCGTCGCTTTTGTTTCTCGACAAGCCTTCTGGAACGTATTAATGACGAGAACCGAGGTACCACTGTATATGCAAAAGGACTGCCAGAAATGCCTTTTAAAGGTGTGAAACAGAAGTGGAGATTGATGTTCTACATAAGACATAAGTCTAGCTGATTGTTAGGCATCCCATTTTCTTGACATATATAATTAATTTATTTGTAGAAATAATTCAATCCTGCTATGTTTTCTGAAACTGACAACTAACTATTGTTTGTATTATGTTCAGTTATAAGAAATAAGTTTTCTTATGAGCTTAAAATAGAGGAGTCTGGGATCTGACTTATTTTAACTCCCAGTCCCATCGTTTGATATGTCTCAAGTGTTCAATACATCTCATACAGCATTTATTTATTTACAGCATTTAGCAGACGCCCTTATCCAGAGCAGCTTACAGTTGATACAGTCTTACAATCCAAGCAGTTGTGGGTTAAGGGTCTTGCTCAAGGACCCAACAGTGGCAGCTTGGCAGAAGTGGGATTTGAACCCTGGACCTTCTGGTCCAGAGTCCAGTACCTTAACCACTAGGCTACCACAGTCATATGTTATAAACTAAGACATTGTAGCATTCATCAAGGCTAGGCTGATAATACAGCAACATTTTTGTGAATTGCAGTGGCACTATGGCCCCATACTGTGTGAGTCATCAGTTAATCATTAATACATTGCCAGTTTATTTAATATACAATCCAAGCACCTTATTAGGAACGTTATACACTATAATAATACTAAGTACTATTATCATATTATTATTATTATTATTATTATTATTATTATACTGGGTAGAACCTTCCTTTGCTCTCAAAACAGCCGGAAATCTTCATAGCCTGGATTCCACAAGATGTTGGGAACATTCCTTTAAGATTCTGATCCATGTTGACATGATTGCATCACAAAATTCCATCTGATTAATCTGGCGCACTCCATGCTGCAAATCTCCTGTATTATGGATTTAAATCCAACATTCGAACTCACTGTCAGGGTCATGAAACCAGTCTGAGACATTTAACATTTAGATATAGACATTTAGCAGACACCCTTATCCAGATTGTACCAGTCACTGGTACAATCTTACAAGGTACAGTCCAAGCATTAAGGATTAAGGATATTGCTCAAAGGCCCAACTGGTTCAAGACAGTGCTGGGACTTGAACCTTCAGCTCTCTGGTCAGTATGCACATGATCAGCAGCAATACTCAAATAGGCTGTAGTTTTGAAGTGATGACTGATTGGTATAAACAGGAACAAAGTGTGCCATGAAAACATTCTCCACACCATTACATCACCTCCACCAGCCTGGACTATTGACACAATGCAGGTTGGGTTCATTAATTCATGCCATTGGCAGCAAATTCTGACTTATCCTGCTGAAAGAGGTCACTGCCTTTAGATAATACAGTTACCATGAAGGAGTGTACTAGGTATTCAACAGTTCAACAGTGTTTAGGTAGGTGGTGCAAATCAAAGGAACATCCACCTGGAAGCCAAGATTGTCCAGAGCATCACACTGTGGTTATAATGTTATAGCTGATAAGTGCGCTTTTGTTATAAATAGTCATTGTCACAAAGTATCTTGATGAAAATCTCAGTTTAGACACCATATAGGCCATCCAGTGAAGATGTAGCATTGGTAATTTTAGGAGTTATAAGAACAGTTTGGTGGGTTTTTCATAATGCTACAGTGCTCCTCTCAGCCTCCTTTTCTTCCTCTGAATATCTAGTATAACTCATGTTATGCCTGTACCATGGCCCTAACCATAGCTTTTCTTCAAGGACCATTTGCTGGTAATGTGATCACATTCTTTCAGTACCTTCCTTTGTATGAACCCAATTCACTAAAAAAAAGATTAGTGACTCTAGAGTGAAAACAGAACCTCGCTTACTGTTTGGTTAGTCAGTTCTGCTTGCGCTGAAAGCTGTTAGAATGATCTGTGCTTAGAAGTCAGGAGGTCATAAAGAACTTTTGTAAGGGACTTTCCATTCTAAGGCATTTCTCACAGACACAGCCAGCCTGTGAAACATATCACCATGTGACCATATCAGCATGTGACTGCGCAGCTGGGTACATACAACATGTGAAGCATGTCAAGGCAGGAATTTAAGTTTAAACTGATGTGTAAATTTTGGATGCTGAACATATTCTATCCTGTTACAAAGAATCAATTGTCTCTGGAATTGAATGGCTCAGAATTCTATTAGTTTAACTCATTTAAATGTTAATGGTATTTCCTGTACGGTAAATGCACACATCTTCAAGGGTTGGATACGAGTGGGTAGGAGTGGGCAGTAGCCAGACATAACACCTCTCCTGGAAGAGAAGTGGTATCAATAACGGGACTGCTAGTGGCTCATATTGTATTAAAATATGCGGCACAATGCAGTTGTAAGTAGCCTCTGAGAGCTTTTTTATTGGACGGGGTAACCACTCTTACAGTCTCTTGTGGCAAGACCCATATTATTTAGCCATTACCACTGAGAATGCCTTTTCAAGCATGGCATAGCACATCAGTAGAGCATAACAAATTACATAACATTACAGATTACATAACATAAGCAAAAGTACATAACAAATGCAAAAATCTCTTACCAGCAAGTACCAGGATTTTGCAGTTCTCTCAAATGGATTGGTGCCCTGACTAGGGTTGTTTCTGTCTTATGTCCTGTGCTGCCAGCCAGGTATCGGTTTTCTTGCAACCCTGACCGGAATTAAGAGGACAAGAAAATGAATGAATGAATGAATGAATGAATGAATGAATGAATATATCTTTCTGCAAGTGGTGCCATGAACATGTCATTATGAGCATTTGCATTTAAGATCTACATTGTATATGGAAGTATTTAGACCTGTTTTATTGTAACTGTCAAGTTTTCGTCTGACTTGCTGGTTCATTTTTAACTAATAACCTAGCATGTATTGTTATTTTACTGAGCTCATGCAAATCACTGTATGAAGTTCCATTACGTTCCATTATATTTACTGTAATATAATTAACTGTTCCTGTACCTGGTTTTCTTTTGTTGTTGCTGTCTGAGAATTTATTTCAAAGCATACATAGATAGTTTATTCAGAAGTGCTTCACACTGGTGACTATGATAGGCAAATATCTGATGTTACCTCTAATCTTGGTCCATCTAAAAAACCCATACACACCTTTCTTGATCGCTTCTACTGTTTTAAATTTAAATAATGATAGCCCATTGCAACCAATTAATATATCAAATGCATATTTGGCAAAAGTAGTAGAAGGTTTAGCACCTAATTGGTATTGAGAATACATTCACCAAACATGGATAGACAAAATACAAACCAGCGCTTGATGTGATACATCATACATGCAGTGTTTCATACAGCACATTGTTACACCTCATTAGAGCAGTACTGTAATAATGTGTTATTATAAACTCTCATGGGGAAAATGTATAATAGTAGTCTCTGAGACATTTTTTCTGTGTCCTTTCATGAACCCGATTAAGCAATTAAATCCCATGCTAAACAAATATGTCTATCAGAGCTCCAATTCAGCTGTGGATATGTTTTTATTTCATTTCTCTTCGGTTTAGCGCCAAAATGAGATCAACCATTAAAAGGGCTTTTTTTTCAAGTGATATTATACAAACTTCGGCATATGGGGTCTTGCTCTAAGCCTCTCCATCTGTGTCTTTATTGAGGAGCAGACAGGAAGAAGAGATACACAGACAGCTGGGCAACTGTCTACTAACACTATCCTACAGATCACTAAACAGATGCCTTAGTGTTATTTAATGTGCATTTGCTCTGTTTTTCTGGTTTCCCTCTCATGTCTCTTTCTCTCTTTGTTCAGTCATCTTTCTCACTGACACTTACATAGGCAGCTGCAGATCATTTCATTCTTCTGAGTGAAGGGTTTAGATCTTTATCACAAAAGCTTTTTAGCTTTTTGCTCAGTTGAACAGTGTCTAAGACATGCCACATTCACAAGATTCCAATGGGTAATTTTGACTAAAATGAGTGTGGTGACTCTCATTATTTTCAGTATTTTAGGTAACTTTGCAGCCAGTGAGAGAAACTACACACAAATCAGATGTCAAATAGCAAACACACAACCAAGAGCCATATATGTACCTGTGATCACACTATGTCCATAATGAGACATTTACACTGCTTTCATTCATTCATTCACTTTCTTATCTGCTTAATCCTGATCAGGGTTGGCGAGAGAGCCAGTGCCTAGCTGGCGGCATAGGGAACAAGGCAGGATCAACCCAAGACAGGGCACCAATGCATCGAAGGGCACATGCACCACACATTCACACACACACTTACACACTATGGCCAACTTAGCACAATCAATTAACCTAAAGCATAATTTTGGACTGTGGGAGGAAGCTGGAGCACCTGGAGTAAACCCATGCAGACACAAGGAGGACATGCAAACTCAACACAGAAAGGACCCGAACTGCTCCACCTGGGATCAAACCCAGGAGCTTCTTGCTGTGACGTGTAATCAGAATCAGAATCAGAATCAGAATACTTTATTGATCCCCGAGGGGAAATTACAGATGTTACAGTTGCTCAGATTGTATATATGTATTAAGAATATATTAAAAGTAATATATTAAAAGTAAAGTAAAGTAAAAAACGCTCTTAAAATAAAGTGGCAAAACGCTCTTAAAATACACTTAAAACGCTCTTAGAATAAAGTGGCAGATGCAGTGGTGACATATATTGCACTATTTATGATACAACTATCATATTGCACGTATTGTAAGTTCTATTACTTAAGTGAGGAGTTGTAAAGTTTGATGGCCACAGGTAGGAATGACCTCCTGTGGCGCTCCGTGATGCTTTGGGTGGAATGAAGTCTTTGACTGACCGTGCTTCTGTGTCTTTCCCAGTGTTTTGTTATACAGCTACCGCGGGTGAGAGGTATTGTCCATAATGGACTTCAGCTTAGACAGCATCCTCCTCTCTGACAACTGTACGTCAGCGAGTCCAGCTTCCACTCCTCCCACCCCATCACTGGCCTTACAGATCAGTTTGTTTTTAGTCTGTTGGCATCTGCCACCTTCAGCCTGCTGCCGGCCCCTGCCCCAGCATGTAACTGCATAAAGGATAGCACTCGCCACCACAGACTCATAAAAGATCTTTAGCATAGTCCTGGTCAGATGTTGAAAGACCTTAGCCGTCTCAAAAAGTAGAGACGACTTTGGCCCTTCCTGTAGAGGGTTTCTGTTGTTTTTTACTCCAGTTTTTTCCAGTTTATTCTCTTGTACACTCCCAGGTATTTGTAGTCCTCAACAGTGTCTACACTGACCCCGTTGATGGACACAGGGGTCACCAGTGCCTTTTTTCTTCTCATGTCCACAACCAGCACTTTTGTCTTTGTCACATTAAGCTGTAGATGGTTCAGCTCGCACCATGTGACAAAGTCCTTCACCGTAGCCATGTACTCGTCCTCATCACCCTTGCTGATACATCCAACTACATCCAATTACATGGTGGCATTGGAATGTAGCATTCATTAGCTAGATAAACTCAAACTGAAAGGATTATTCACACAAAGTAAACCTTTACATAAAACATAGTAGTTAATACAGTACATATTAGTTAAAACACTGATTAAATGCTAAATCTTACACATAAGTAAGCATCTAAGAGAGTAATATATTGAATTTTATATTGTAAAAGTTTAAAATCCTTTATGGCAACCATTAAGCATATTTCCATCTGTTTCTACTGTTCTCTTCAGCAGAGAATTGATTATACATACAGTATAATTATGCTTTTTCACAGGTCTCATGTCTTTGCCCAAAATGCCTCCCTATTTTTCCAAACTGTATATGTCACCTAAGACGCTAAAATAAATATTATTCATCAGGAGTATCCCATGGGTGTAAACCACTAGTTTTTTATGATTCATAAACTGGCTAAACTCCCAGCTAGTGCATCACATTCTAAATAGGGTGTGGTTTTATATATGCAGTTTGTTAGAAAAGCGTGATATTTATTCCAGATCATATCTGATATGGAATGAAATATACATGAGGACATAACGAATTAAAAACTGAATTGTGTTTAATGCTACTTCAACATTTCTGCTTGTTATACCCAATTTAAACATAAGAACGAAGCTGGAAACTTTAAAGCAATGTTAGGGTTGATTTCGGATCAGCGTTATATATATTGTGTTTGGTTATGGTTTGATGGTTCCATTTTATATCTGCTGACAGACAACGTCCTTTGCTTTTGAACCTTTATTTTATTTTGTCATTATGCTATCAGCAAAAAGAGGTGAGTCAGAAGGGCATGTACAGTTATGACTCCTAAGATCTGAGAGTAACCTTGCTGGTGTGGCTTATCTGTTAGATACGGGCTTAGAGAGACATTTCCGGTCTGGGCTTAACCTTCAGAACATATATCCACAAACATGGACACATTCCTGTTATGACAGATGACTAGATTTGGAATAATACATCATGATATAAGACCAAAAAATGAACATGAAAGTCACTTACACAATGTTACTGACACTGTTTATGTGTCATTAGGGTTACTCATTTGGAGCTGCACTTACTCCCAATGTTGACTTTACAGTTCGTTCACAATCCATCTCAATTCTGGTTGACAATTATAATAAATGCTCTCAGTTTTGGTATTCAGACAGTTAAAATATTCACTTGGCATGTTAACTTTATAAAATATTTATCACACAGCCATGTGATGTGACTTAGAAGCCTGAAGAGTCATGGCTGTTCCTTCACATCTAGGCAGGATTGCTGAAACAGCCTCCTGCACAGCCCTAGGCTCATGTTCAAGGAGCTGGCAAATAAACTGGATGAGCATTAGTAAGACATATTTAGGGAGATTCTATGGACATGGCATTACTTCTTAGATCAGCGTTGCCTTTGATGTCCAATGTAGCCTGATATGGCATCAAAGACTGGTGGAAATGTAACACCAGAGAGAGAGAGAGAGAGAGAGAGACAGAGAGAGACAGAGAGAGAGAACTACAATCTCAGAAGCACTGGCTCAGATGAGGAAATGACTTTGTGTATCACTAGTAACTTTGCTTAACTCTATGTTTCATTTTACAACTTTAAATTTGCTTATAAATATACAGATTACATGTCTGCATACAGATGAGGATAGAGCCCCTCCAGTGATCACTGGCAGAATAACTAAAAGTTATTACAATATATAGTTCAACTGGAATTGTTCTTACAACAGGGTGTGTTTGTTAAATGTTCTACATAATCTCCGCGTTAGCTGTGTGTAACCATGCGGCTACTTTTATCTTAGAATTTATGAAGTGATTCGTATTGAACTCTGGTCATCCACAAATGTGTCATGTTTATTGGCTAAATGTTGTAAATCCCCTTGATAAAACTCGGCTGATAACATATATGGCCATTTAGTGACATAGTTAAGCTCACACCCAGTGTGACATAATGTGAGTGGTATTGCATTCTTCTTCATCCGGATTGCTGCATCCTGTCATCAAGGCCAACTGAGCAATGCAATAAAACAGGTTCCTTATCTCGAACGTTATGATGCCACATTTTTCGGGAATGAGCAAGTCGCTGAAAGGGACTTTCTGATGTCATTAAATATCACTAAGGCTCCATACACCATGGTTACCACTTAATGGCATTTTTTATGACTAAGTCAATCAGAAATTCTTTTAAAGATTGCAAATATGTTTCCCAGAATAAAATATGGCCACCCACATAAATGCTGTACATTTTTATTTATTTAAATTAACATGTATTAAAAACAGGACATGTAAATAACTTAAAGACATACAAACAAATTATGGCATACAACATTCCTTGTAGCAAATAAATAATCAGATTTACACAGATAAATCCAGGGAGCGATTGGGTCCCCAATATGAAAGTTTGAGTGTTCAGTCTTGAGTGTCTTTTTGGCCTGTTGAAATTGTCAGAGTTTCTGAAGCTCCAACCCAGAGATCTTTCTTTCTGATGCCTCTCCTTCCTTCAGAAGGCCTGCCTCACTTTGGTCCAAGCTTTCTTATCCATTCAGTTTAATACATCTCTCTCTAAAAAAAAGAGGAAGAACACATTACAATTAAATTAATGTCCACAAAAGATGTGACATTCTTGAAAAAACTGTTACAACACTTAAAACTGCTCTAAGACTGAGACATAAACGGGAGATGGCTTACTTCAAATGTACACCAAATGAGTACGCCATTTCCATAAAACACACCACCACAACTGCGGCCAGAAACGGTGTTGATGTGATATAGTTTAGTGATGTGGAAATTCTACAGACCATTCATTTGAATTAAGTCATTTCAAAGGTACAATTTCCAGTGTACGCTAAACAGCTCATGGACTTGTTAAAATGTTTCTAACCAAATGTATTAGGCTAACCATCGCTATTACTGATGTAGCGTAATATGGCGCCAACAAAATGTGGCATCCATTCTAAACTGCTGTTATACCGAAGCATGTCGCCACCGAGATTTAGCACCCCTATACATCGCTGTTATAGCAAAATGTCACAAGCGAAACCTGCCATCTATATCGCTGTTATAACGGAATGTGTCGCTAAAAAAGGCATAACCCGTCTGCTGTAATGAAATGCGTCGCCACCGAAACTACCTCTAGAAGCCGCTGTTATAGCGAAATGTGTCATCATCGAAACGTGTTACCGCCGACACATGTTGCGCATGAAACCTGTTTCATGTCGAAACCACTGTCGTGACGAAAGCATTTATCAATCAATTTTTCTCTCCCAGAACGATGGCTCGTTTCATGTCAGATAATCGAACTCACCCGATGCTGGGAGGGAATCAAGACAAAGTCACGGCGCTCGAGCCATGCGTATAGAGTCCTGCTGTCCCAGAGCTGAGCTCTCACCGTCCTGTCTGGTTTTGAAGTCCTGGATGGCTTTGCGGTTCTGGAAGTCGATCAGAGCCATAGTGATGACCGCATTCCAGCAGGCATCCTCGCCGGAGCACCGAAAGTCGATCTCCTTGTCATCCGTGGTGACGATGGTGAAGTAGACGAACTTGCCGGTGCGCTCCACGCAGTCCACTTTCTTAATGCACTGCAGCTGGAGCTCTTTGCTCTTGCTCTTTTTCTGCGTGTCGGCATAAAGGATGAGATTGTCGGTGGTCAGGACGCAGGTTTTTCTCTTCCAGAACTGGAGAAGGTTGTCGCTCCTCTTCTCCAGCTCGCCCTCTTTGAGCACCTTCGCATTCTCCGCAGCTGTCATTTTCATGGTTTAGGAGTAGTGGGCAACAGCAGTTTTTATGAAAAGCCGGGGGGTTTCAGGAGAAAACGGTTTCGCGTCGCGTGTCTTGTAGCTTGTCCCTGTGGATTTCAC
Source organism: Ancistrus triradiatus (assembly GCA_025084515.1). NCBI lineage: Eukaryota > Metazoa > Chordata > Actinopteri > Siluriformes > Loricariidae > Ancistrus > Ancistrus triradiatus. Next base: position 101,953 of record JAJAGP010000016.1, read on the forward strand.
TGGGAATGAATCAGAGGGAGTGTTTTATAGCCGCTCCGAGGCTCGTCCTACTGCGCGTCATGAGCGTAGCGCTCGGTATTTGAGTAATTCATTGGCGGAACGTGGGCGGAAATCTGGCTCGGATGACCTTCAGGCTTCAGCTATTCCCTAAAATACATCATTACACCACTTCAAGCGCCTTCTGTTACCGACTCTTACTCAATTAGCGACATACCATATGGTATACAGTACATATACACTCATATACGCAGCGATTCTGTACTTAACGTTGCTTGGATAGGTGTTTAGTCCTGTACCAAATGTTCACACGTCTACAGAAGCAAAAGTTAAATGAACTGGTAATGTCGTATAATAAATATTAAAGGAGAAGTGTTTGTACTTAAGTAAGCTTATCAACTGCATATAAAATTAACTGCACATGAGAAAAACGTATTAAAACATACGTATTTGCATAAAACGTATAATAATGGTAGTCTGTTTTATAGTACTGAAAAGGTGATCGTGAGTTGATGTTTGTCATACACTCCTGGGCAAAAATAAGCATTAAAAATTAAGCTTTTAATGGTATCACCAGCAAATAATCGATCAGCAAATAAATACAAACAAAACAAATAAACAAAGTAACCTGGTATGGGATAATTGTTCCCTTTGATTTCCTAAAATGTCTCCTAAAAAGTTTAGTGGGAAAACGTGCAGAGAACTTTTTACAGTTGCGAATAGCTGAAAAAATGTTTCCCAGGTAGGTTGTGTTTAATATGAGACTACAAATTCTCTAAATTGTTTACATCTGGACTCTGACCAGGCCAACACATAAGCCTGATTGATAAAATACCACGTGATGGTACCTCTTTAGAAAACAACACTTAAGTTGGGGAAGCAAGCCTTTCTGCAGTATTTCCGGTATTCCAAAGCATTACCTGACTTTTCACAGTGAAGCAGCTCACCAGTACCAGCAGCTGAAAAGGCTCCTCTACCTCCATGCTTAATGGTAGTAGAGATGCATTCACTGTTGTGTTTCTCACCAGATCTTTGAAGGCACCTGTCTGGTGTCTTCAACTCAAATCCATGCAACTCAAATCGTGATCCATCAGTCCACACAACTCTGAACCATGAATGAATCAATGAATCAAACGATCCATATTCTACCAGAAACTTCATTCTGTCCTTGATGTTTTAATACATCTTCTAGTCACAAAGCCTGCATTACACAACCGTCTTGTTATTGTTCTTCTCAAGTCAGTACGGTCATCTCTGCTTGAAGAGGCTCTGGGTCTTCCAGATCTCTTCTTTCTGGTAAGATCATCTGTTGGTTCGAAGCATTCAAACCTATTCTCTTAATAGGTGATAGTGAAATAGGGATCTGCTGTGCCTTTAGGGTATTGTAGATTTCAGAATAGCTGCAGTTGGCCCCTTTTTGGAGCAGATGTTCTCTTGTTTAATATGGGACTGATTGCAGATCTCTACCTGTAGATATCACTCACTTCTTTTAAGAGCTTGTTTTTTTACAATAGTGTAAAAGAGTAAGATGTTTCTTACGAATCATAAATTGATGCAATAATAAAGAATACAAGTAACAGTGATTACAAACAAAATGCGATGTGAGTTTGGTGGTCATTAGGGTGGACACCGAAGAATAATGTTTCATACTCTGAGGATTTGAGTGAACATATACACTGACTACAGTCACTCACCAACAATTATGTTGTCAGTAATAGCTGAAAACATGTCACCATGGAAACAGCGTGCTTATTCCAGCTCCCTCACTACACTTCAGCCTTCAGTAACATGCGCTAACTTGACAGCCCAAAATGACTTCAAGTCATAAATGTTTGCTATATAAAACATATTAATGATTCAGGATTCTGATGTGAGACTAACAGACAAACATTTCAGGTAGCATTTTGCTTGTTGGTTTGGTTACTGAGGTAGCGTTCAAGTTTATGACACCATTTACCCAACGTGCTCTACAGTTATAAATATCTTATCAAGTACACAGATTCTTATTTCCTTTCTAGATAAATAATTAACGTTGAAGCTATTGCAGGATTGGGTGTGAGGGCAAAGCTGGGTAAGTATGATAAACACATAAAAGCCCTACAGCGTTAACTCGGCAGATAATGCTCTTGATTACTCATTTATAAGGTTGTAAATTCAAACTTTAGTTCTGCCAAACTGTCACAGTTGGGCCCTTTACCAAGACACTTTAACCACTCAGATCAATTAGTAGACGGATATTGCTGTCTCAAAGGATATTGATATCTCAAAGGTTAAAGCTCTGGACTACTAATCAAATGTTTGTGAATTGAAATCTCGACCATGCACCATGAAATAATGTGAATGTACAGAAAAGGTGATGTCATCGGTTAAAAAAAATTGCTAATTTAACTAATGTAGCTTGCAGCTTAATTTGGCTTAGCATGTAAGCTACGCTATAATACACCATAGGGTTCCTTAAGGATTCTTAAAATGTTGGACACTTAGATAGAGAGGTTCTTTTCTTATCTCACAATGGCTTACTATAAAGGAGCTGTTCTTAAAAACACTGACAATTCCTTACAGAGGAAAATTAACAAATTAACAGTGAAGACAGGTGATGGTTATGCGGTATATAACCAAAAGTTTGTGGATTATATCCAAAAACAGGGGTATTTGTATGGAGTTTCTGCCCCTATGCTCCTATAGCAGACTCACTCTTAAAAGGTTGAGAGCTGATGTAAGGACAGTAAGTCCTAGCTCACTGCTGACCTTCCAATTCATCTCAAAGGTGTCTGATGGATTTAAGGTCCATGTGAAAGCCAGACAACTTCATAAAAGTTGGCAAACTATTTCTAGTTGGTTGAGAAGTTGTTTTAGGGGGTAGGTCAGAAAGTTAATGAAGGACTTGCTCAAGGACCCAACAGTGGCAGCTTGGCAGAGGTGGGATTTGAACCCTGCACCTTTGGATCCAGAGTCCAGTACCTTAACCGCTAGGCTACCACAGTCCCAACATACTTTTGGCCATGTAGTTTTACATTAGATCAGTTTTAAGCAGCCGGTTTGATATGCATTTCTGCCTTCTGCCTTAAATGTTAATTTTTAAATTAACAAGCTATTTGCTGTGTATTTATAGTTAGTAATGTGCTTACAGGTGTATAATTTATGGGTAATACATTATTTGCTTGTTTAGTGTTAACCTGGTTTAGAGAAAAGCTTCCTCTTCTAAAGTGCAGGTCAGCAGTAGAGGCTTTAATCCTTAACTGTCGCGTTAATAATCGGAATTCAGTTAGGAGCAAGGTATCCTTATGCACTATGTAATTACATGCTTGAATGAATACATTCCAGATAAAGAGATTTACAGTGGGGCAAAAAAGTATTTAGTCAGCCACTGATTGTGCAAGTTCTCCTACTTAGAAAGATGAGAGAGGTCTGTAATTTTCATCATAGGTACACTTCAACTATGAGAGACAAAATGAGAATAAAAATATTTGTTTCTTTGGTCCCAGCTCTCTGTAGGTCATTCATCAGGTCTCTCCGTGTAGTTCTATGATTTTTGCTCACCGTTCTCATGGTCATTACAATTGCTCCAACAGTTGATTTATTCGCACCAACCTGCTTGCCTATTGTAGACTCACTCTTCCCAGCCTGGTGCAGGTCTACAATTTTCTTCCTGGTGTCCTCCAACAGCTCTTTGGTCTTGGCCATGGTTGAGTTTGGAGTCTGACTGTTTGAGGCTGTGGACAGGTTTCTATTATACAGATAATGAGGTCAAACAGGTGCCATTAATACAGGTAACGAGTGGAGGACAGAAGAGCTTCTTAAAGAAGAAGTTACAGGTCTGTGAGAGCCAGAAATCATGCTTGTTTGTGGGTGACCAAATACTTATTTTCCACCATGATTTACAATTAAATTCTTTAAAAATGCTACAATGTGATTTTTTTCTCATTTAGTCTCTCATAGTTGAAATGTACCTATGATGAAAATTACAGATCTCTCTCATCCTTCTAAGTAGGAGAACTTAAACAAACAGTGGCTGACAAAATACTTTTTTGCTCCACTGTAGGTAAATTGCAATCACTACTAGTTCAGTAGTCAAAAAGAGAGAGGGTAGCACTGTCGCCTCACAGCGAGAAGGTCCTGGGTTTGATCCCAGGAGGAGTGGTCTGGGTCCTCTCTGTGTCTGCATAGGTTTACTCTGGGTACTCCTGTTTCCTCCCACAGTCTAAAGATATGTATGTCAAGTTAATTGATTTGGCCCCAATCTGAGTGTATATATGAGACTAGTTTCAATATGACCTTGAGTGTTGACTTAGGCTGTGTCCCATTTCAGGGGCTGCTTCCTTCGGAGGTTGCATTTGAAGACCAATTGCTTCACAGCGGCGTGCCCCATTTCACAGGCTCCTTTATATGCAGCCTCAAAATGCGCCCTTCTTTTCCCTGGTAATGAAGGATACAACTGATGTATCCTTCACCACCAAACATATCCCAAGGTGCATTGCATGCTGTGATGCAAACCAGAAATCTGCCGTAGAGCAAACCATCTCACTTCAGTTTGGCCTTCGCTGCGGTCTATGCAGCCTTCACAGGACATGCCTTCATAGACCGCGTAGACCATGTCCTTCGAAGGATGCGGCCCCTGAAATGGGATGCAGCCTTAACCTTAGTCGACCTGTTGTTGAAGGGTCATTGATGCTGAAGAGTGATGTTAAATAAACAAAATAAACAAACAAACAAAACAATGCTCTAAGTATGTCTCTGTCTTCAGGATAAGGGCTGGACCCACCATGACATATTCCAGTACATTTAACTGTATATCTGTATTTAATTCTGTTAGCATTAAACACAGTGTTAGATCTAACTTCATGTCTTTAATGGTTCTTAATTCAATCAGGACCAGTTACTGTCAGTAGGGGCGAAGCCAGCATGAATCATTTGTAGTTACCTAACTGTACAGACCAATATCTAAATTTTCATGATGGCCTTTGTCACTGACTGTATTAATAGCATAACATTTTCCAAGAGGATGACTTTTTCCTCACATTAACCCCACTTCTTCCTGGTCAGGGTCGGATTTTGTCTGGTGTCGATCCCAGGGGACACAGGGCACGGGCATTAAGTGTGCCCTGGATGGGGTAGTAGTCCATTGGCGAAATGGAAAGGTTTGCTGATGATCCCACATTCAGCCTGCCGTCTCTCATTCATGACCAGTTGTGCCTGTATGATGGCACCTAAGCCATAAAAAGCAGTGGAAACAACTTTGAGAAACATGAAATGAAAAATACATGGCAATTGTGCTAAGCTACAAAAATCAGCATATCTGGCTCGTTGAGCTTGTCTTGTTTATACCACTCCAAGATGGAATTAAGAAATGGCAACATGTACAAATATCTATATTAGAGCCCTCACAGTAAGTTGATAAGCAAATGCCTGAACAGGGACTCAGCGGGCTATGATTGCTAGCCTATGATGCCTCTTATACTTCACTAATCGAGGAAACCATACAGCCCTGTGTAAAACAGTCCCACATATGAACAATAGAGTAAGATTAGACCTGACCTCCAAAGAGCATAATGTTTGAATAAACTATCTGCAGAGGGGGGATGTTCAAACACAGGCATGCAAAGTGGGGAAAGAGGGCCAGCAACATTGATTTATTCTGCACATTAAACAGCTTCTTTATTTATATATACATAGTAGTTATCAATTTCAAACATGGTTCAAGAGGGATGTACTTTGAAGCTGTATCATAAACGTACATATTTCAAATCCTGTATTCAGATCATTTCCTTTTGTAATGACTAATTCAACATTTGAAACCCTGAGGACTGTATCTATTTACAAACCACACAACAAGTTCTTATAAAGGTGCAATTCAGGCACCTATTATCCTTTTCCTGTTGTATTGAGGGCTGTATTATGGTTACCAGTGTATGTGTGGGGGTGTTGTCTAGGGCACACAGACACAGGCATGTCTGTGCTATGACTCAGTCTAACCTAAAGCACTAGCGCCCGAGTTGGGAGGGGCCTGAATGCGCCTACTCAGTCAAAATCTGGCCAGGCATTTTCTTTTCTTTCCATGAAACATGCATCCAGTGTTCACAAGCTTTCCTTTTTAGGTCAAATTAACATTTCATAAAATCTACATGTTTAGCACTGAACCCATGATTGCAGTATATTTGGTAGATTTTGTTTCATGTAGGAGTCCTAGGTAGCTTGCAGGGGGTGGTATTCCATCTGCTTTCTAAACATTGTTAACCTGTGGGTGTATTTTGAGGACACCATATTCTGATTACAGTTCTCATTATTTGAGAAAATTCCTAAGTTATTTTAGATTTCATAGTAAGTACATGAATGCTTTAAGTGGCAATAATATAGATGTACTCTATATTTACAATTATGTTGATGAAACTTTGACTTGCTCCATTCATATTTACAACATTTAGCAGACACCCTTATTCAGAAAACTGTACAATTTTTATAATCTGACAAGATACAGTCCAAGCAGCTGAAGGTTAAGGGTCTTGCTCAAGGGCTCGACAGCAGCTTTGGCAGAGCCTGGACTTTAACTCTCAACCCTCTGGTCAATAGTCCAGTACCATAACCACTGCACCACCACAGCCCCTTGCTGAATTGATGAGTAGAGCATACACTCACTGAGCATTTTATTAGGAATATAGTATTATGTACTATAATTCATGCAGTTACACAATCAGCCCATTGTGTGCCAGTAATGCAAGACATAAAATGGCCAGTAGCTTCAGGTAATGTTCACATCAATCATCAGAATGGGGAAAATGTGGTCTCAGTGTTTTTAAAACATGATTTTTGGTGCCAGGACATGCTGATTTGAATATTTCTTTAATTGCTAATCTGCTGGGATTTTCACATTTTCTTAGAATGGTGCAATAATACCAATCCAGTGAGCGGCAGTTCTGTGGACAAAAAAATGCATCGTTGATGAGATAGGTCAACGGAGACCTATTATATATATATATATATATATATATATATATATATATATATATATATATATATATATATATATATATATATACATACATATACACACATATATATATATGACTAGTCTCGATGTAACCTTATATGATATAACCTCATGTCGCTGAAAATGGCCACTGATGATGATAGCAACAATACATAACCCAAGCAATCAAACATCCTTCTAATGGCTGCTTTCAGCATGATGATCCACCACATCACAAAAAAACAGATCTCAAAACGGGGCTGCAGTGGTGCACTGGATAAAGGGACTTCTGACCAGAGGACTGAGGGTTCAAGCGATTCCTAGTTGAACAAGGCCCTTATCAGTTAATTGCTTAGATTATACCTTGTATGATTGTACCATTTCTAAATCACTCTAAATAAGAGCATCTGCAAAATGACTAAACATAAATGTAAAAGTCCTTTGGGATGTGGTAGAACAGGAGATTTGACACATGAAAGTGAACCTGAAAAATGTTTGAGAATTGCACAAAGCAATCATGTCAACATGGAGCAGATACTCAAGGGAGTTTTCCCAACATCTTGTGGAATCCATGCCATCAAGAATTGGGGCCGTTTTGACAGCAAAGGGAGGCTCTACCCAGTAATAGTATAGCGTTCCAAATCAAGTGCTCGTTGAGTTTATGTTTAAGCAATAAATCTCCATAGAAGAAATAAAAAGGGGTAAAGAGACTCTTCCTTAAAGGCAAACAGGATTTCATGGCTGGGATTAAAAGGGACTTCCCATGCATGATTTAAGCTCTGGTTCATGCAGTCAAGTCTGGGCATGTCTCAAAGCCTGGTTTTACTCTCTGCGCTTGTGCAGGGAAATGCAGAGTCAGTCATCTCCACTTCTGGATAAATCTTACAATAGATCATTCAGTTCAGTGTCATCTTACCAGATCAAAAAGACAGAATACTATGGTGTTAAATAATAGAGTTTAGCACAATCTGTAGCAAGTAAGTGATTATAAAACTAATGATAGTCAAATATGTCTTTTGCATATACAGTGGGGCAAAAAAGTATTTAGTCAGCGACTGATTGTGCAAGTTCTCCTACTTAGAAAGATGAGAGAGGTCTATAATTTTCATCATAGGTACACTTCAACTATGAGAGACAAAATGAAAAAAAAAAAATCCAGGAAATCGCATTGTAGGATTTTTAGGAATATAATTGTAAAAAAGACATTTTGTGGGAATTTAAATGTAAATCATGGTGGAAAATAAGTATTTGGTCACCCACAAACAAGCAACATTTCTGGCTCTCACAAACCTGTAACTTAAGAAGCTCTTCTGTCCTCCACTCGTTACCCTGTATGACACCTCGTTACACCTGTTTGACCTCATTATCTGTATAAAAGACACCTGTCCACAGCCTCAAACAGTCAGACTCCAAACTCAACCATGGCCAAGACCAAAGAGCTGTCAAAGGACACCAGGAAGAAAATTGTAGACCAGCACCAGACTGGGAAGAGTGAATCTACAATAGGCAAGCAGGTTGGTGTGAATAAATCAACTGTGGGAGCAATTGTAAGAAAATTGAAGATATACAAGACCATTCATAATTTCCCTCGATCTGGGGCTCCACGCAAGATCTCATCCCGTGGGGTCAAAACGATCATGATAACGGTGAGCAAAAATCCCAGAACTACACGGAGGGACCTGATGAATGACCTGCAGAGAGCTGGGACCAAAGTAACAAAGGCTACCATCAGTAACACACCACGCCGAGAGGGACTCAGATCCTGCAGTGCCAGGCGTCCCCCCTGCTTAAGCCAGTACATGTCCAGGCCTGTCTGAAGTTTGCCAGAGAGCATATGGATGATCCAGAAGAGGATTGGGAGAATATCATGTGGTCAGATGAAACCAAAATAGAACTTTTTGGTAAAAACTCAACTCGTCGTGTTTAGAGGAAGAAGCATGCTGTGTTGCATCATACCTACTGTGAAGCATGGGGGTGGAAACATCATGCTTTAGGACTGGAAGACTGATCCGTGTTAAGGGAAGAATGAACAGGACCATGTATCGTGAGATTTTAAGCCAAGACCTCCTTCCATCAGTGAGAACATTGAAGATGGAACGTGGCTGGGTCTTCCAACATGACAATGATCTCAAACACACCGCTCGGGCAACAAAGGAAAAAGCATTTCAAGATCCTGGAGTGGCCTAGCCAGTCTCCAAACCCCAACCCCATAGAAACTTCGCAGAGGGAGTTGAAAGTCCGTGTTGCCCCAAAACATCACTGCTCTAGAGGAGATCTGCATGGAGGAATGGGCCAAAATACCAGCTACAGTGTGTACAAACCTGGTGAAGACTTACAGGACACTTTTGACCTCTGTCATTGCCAACAAAGGTTATGTTACAAAGTATGGAGTTGAACTTTTGTTATTGACCAAATACTTATTTTCCAACATGATTTACAATTGAATTCTTTAAAAATCCTACAATGTGATTTCCTGGATTTTTCTCTCATTTTGTCTCTCATAGTTGAAGTGTACCTATGATGAAAGACCTCTCTCATCTTTCTAAGTAGGAGAACTTGCACAATCAGTGGCTGACTAAATACTTTTTGCCCCAACGTAAATCTCTTTTCCTGGCATGTATTCATTGAAGCAATTAATTACATAGTGCACAACTATACCTTGCTCCTAACTGAATTCCAATTATTAACATGTAGGAGAACTTGCACAATCAGTAGCTGACTAAATACTTTTTTGCCCTACTGTAGCCTGTCTCCAAAGAATAAAATAAAGAGAATATCTGTTCTGCATCAAATTCATTTACCAAACCCCTTTATATCGTTGTAATGCAAGTTATTATTTTTCTTTAACAGAAATACAGTAGTAGTAAAAACAACATCAGCTTTCTTCAATACGACATCTTTTTCACTGACATCCACGCATTTTTCAAGAAGTAAATGAAAACCATGTACTGCACACATTAGGCATGGTTGTAGAAGAAGAGGGTACGGGGACTAAACTGGCCTGACTGCAGTCCTGATTTATCCTCAACAGAGAATGTGTGGGAAATTTTTTTTAATGAAAAATGCCACAATGACAACTGTTGCACACCTTAAGATTTGCAGGAACAATGACACAAAATAACACCTGAAACGCTTCATCGCTTGGTATCCTCTGTGCCAAAAGGTCTTTTAAGTGTCGTGTGAAGGAATGGCAACAATACAAAGTGGTAAATGCTTTCCCATCCCACTTTTTTTAATGTGTGACAGGCCTGAAATTTGTCCAGACAATACATGAAATATATCAGGTTCATGCTGTCTGCAATGAAATACACGTCAAGTAAATATGTAAGAAACACTGCCTTTTTTGGGGGGGCATTTTCCATACTGTCCCAACTTATCCATGTTTCAAGCACAAGCAAACATGATTACTGTTGCTTTATCAATGAGACATGGTCATACATTTTGCATTATCAAGACATTCCAGAAAAAAGAACAAATAACATTGCCATCATGGGCCTATAATGGATGTCTCTGGATAGGGTCATGACTGTTTAGTTTATAATCACTGGAATTTTGAAAGCACGTTACATTTTACAATCTGTCATTACATACAGTAACAATGTGAGTAAAGACTAGCATGTGCATGGCAATAGTGCATAGAGAACATGATGGTAGCAGAGACAAGAATGCAAGCAGGTGTGTGAAAATGTCACATCAAAACTCACGGCTGTGTTCAGATAACTCTCCACCAGGCTTCCATGCATGTCAGCAGCTCATCACTAACAGCTCCTCTTCTGTCATGTTTTGGTCACCTATATATAGTTCTTAAAAGAGCTACTCTGCCTTACAAAGACTCCCACTCACTTTTCACACGCAAAATGTATTGTGTTATGCTCTGGCACAGGAATTCAAGAGTGATGAAGCATTGTTTAGATAAGCCTGCTCGACAGTGGCCTGGGCAAATGTTAATGTACCGTGGGAAAAAGAACATATGGCATTAATGTCCAGGTCAAGCTGGCCAAACCATTGGGAAACAATGGAACAGAAATGGCGAGGCAAAAGGTCAATATGTCTATCTAAAATGTCTAACTGGCTTCACCAAGGTCTCAACACTGACAATTAGAGCTAGTGACTGAGATGAGCGATGTGTATTCAAAGACTCTGCTCTGCTCTAGTGTAATTCATACGTTTAAACCAGATTTAGACTTGTTAGTGCAAAGAGAGCTTTAGTTAGCTGTGACTGGCAGGTGCATGTAGTGATTTTATGAGGGTCTACCTGACTGCTGTGAGTTAAGTGCTCTTCAGTCAGCCATTTCAGGCACAACCAATAAATTGCAGCAGTGCAGTTTGATGTATTGCTGAGATCGCCAACTCGGACAGATCTTCATCACACGGTGCAGGAGAATGTCAGACCTCAATGATTTGCTGCATAAGCTATTACCTTTCTACCTACTGAAAGATTTTGCTGGTACGATATACCAGACATTCCTGCAGGAATATAGATTTAATACATCAGTATTATGTGTGTGTGATATTCTTATATATATATATATATATATATATATATATATATATATATATGTATACACACATATACATACATATATATAAAGAATATGCTGGTAGTCAAAAAGCATAGTGTAAGCACTCGAGATGTACCGAAATGAAAATTTGTGGCTGAAACCAAACAAAATGAAACATTTGTCCAATTTGTTTCTTACTGAATTTTTTTTTTAAACATAAAGCTTTATAAAATGATTTAAATGTAGTAAATGTAAGTGCAGGACAATTTGGAAGACCTAAAAATAGAATGATTGGATGACATTGCGTTGTTCTCTGCCTCAGATGTTCAACATTTAATTATGTAAATGTACTTTTTATAAAATTTCCCATATTAATACTTTGACTCTAGTTTTGCTAGTTTAAATAATTTCATTTATGACCAGTTTCCAGCTAAATGAGCTAAACCACAGATACAGAAAGACTTACAGTTTCCATCATGTTAGTTCTACTCTTAGCTTCTATATACATTTTATCTGCTCCTCGTGTGTTATGATGATCTTCCAAACAGAAGCCTTAAGGAAATGTTAAAATGGCAAAGAGTAGAATACAGACCTGTTAAACTTGGCTAGCCTTCGTGCACACAAACAATCGGTAATCTAATTAGTCACACAGTAGACTATCTCATTAACCAGTATTAGGGTTCCGTTGTCAGTTAGGAAACTCACCAAGAGAACACCCCACACAGGACATAGGCAGCAAGGGCACTCACTAAGTCATGAGACAACACTAAGGAATGAGATGGACACTCGGTAACTCACTGAGGTCGAGATCTCGTTTCGTTCAAGTGCTCCTAAAGAAATATTCCATTCACATTTCTTTAAAAAGAGGGCGCAAATGTGAACAAAACGCTCACATTGTAGAGCCCTGCTTCTGCACAGCCGACATGATTGCTGCATTTACAAAGAGCGCCTCGCTCAACGCTCGTTACGATCTGATCGCGTCATCAAAAGCATGATTGTTCGGTAAAAATTATTCGGTCTTTTTTTATTTCGGTTGCCTAATATTAAGTGGATCCCTAGTAAGAACCTTTTTTAAACAAATGTCTAATATGTAACAAAAACTGTATGAAAACACAAAGTCTCAAAAAGTGTGTGGTTATCAGTGACATCAGCATTTTGTGACATCTCTTGCTTTGATGACTTCCTCACACAAACTTGACATAGGTTCATGTCTACTTTTAATAATCTGAAATAACTGCTCCTGTGTCCTCCGTTCTGCAGACAGGATCCATACAGGTTGGCTGTATCTCCACAGATTTCCCAATGTAATCCCAAAAATTCTTAATAGCATTTCAGTCAGATGACTGTGCCGCCATTTCATAGCTTCTGTGGTATTTTCCACAAACCACTCCCTATTTATCTTTTAAGGCTTTTGAACACGAGTGTATCCTCAGTATGCAATATATACAAAGTGCCTCAAAACCGCTCTAATAACCACCTGGAAACCACACAACACTCAAACAGGTAGATACAGATGTGGGATAGGGATAGGACCTTTAAGCCATTGTTAAATCGCACAATATAGCATAGGTGGATCTGCACAATTCATTTTGACTCCAAGTATATTAAAAAAAAAAACAACCCAATGAAATATACTAGAATTAACATAAAAGTTTTTATTTGCTATAAAGCCTGTCATATATTTAATTCCACCTGTGCTCCAAGATCATTTCAGGTTTTACCTGTTATGTCACGTTCATGTTCATTCACATCTTAGTCATTCATTTTCACTATGACTTAAACAATACTCTGATTAATTTGCTTAGTTAACATGCATCTGTGATTGACAGATGCATGTTAACGTATATTATGTGTAGACAGTTGTTTTCATTGGAATAATTGTGTTAACCTGGATTATCTTTTTGCCTACAAATACAAACTGTACACAATACAAAAGTCATCCAAAAGATACTTCCACATTGCTTCCTATTGAAACACATTGTTAAGCAAAGAACAAAGAAGCAGGTTATACAGTAGGAACAAATCTGGTTTTGTAAGCCTTCGCAAATGTCTAAATGTAATATTGAAATGAAAATTATATCGTGAATAGGCTGTATCATTGTATGTCTAAATCCCAGATTACAAATCAAGTGCAAATATATTAGTGCATATAACATCATAGAGTCAAGGGTTCCTCTGTGCAGTCCCAGGTGCTGCTGTACCAGAGCTCTAAGGCTCTTTGCATCAGGTGAACTTGTACAGTTGACCAGTAATAACTTAGTCTGGCTCTTTACTATCATTGTAGTGGAATCAGGAAAAAGGAACACTGATCTCATGCAGGGCCAGAAAGATTCACTCATTCAAACACTGACACACTAAACAAGAGAGGAGGGACTCTCACTCATGACAGAAACATTCACTAATTCAAACACTGACACACTAAACAGGAAATGATTGACAAAAAGATCCAGTCAGGCACCTTTCTATCAGCCAGTGATAGGTGTAGAAGTTAGATATATTGTTTGCACATGCACCTTCCTGAATGAATCATGAAAGTGAATGAATCAGTGTCAGTCATTTTCACACGCCAAATCCCATATGTTGTTCAGTAGGTGAAGCCAAGACTGGCTCACTAAAGCATCAGAAAATCAGCAAAATTGGGGATGTGTCTTTATCAAGCCTTTACCTTTACTACAGGGTGGGCCATTTATATGGATACACCTAAATAAAATGGGAATGGTTGGTGATAACAACTTCCTGTTTTTGGCACATTAGTATATATGTCAAGAGTGGGAGAAGAGGGTTGCATTGACAATCCAACGCAATGGGCAGCACTTTGAACACATTTTATTAGTGGTCATAAACTTGTAAATAACTCATGAAAGAATTAAGTTCCGTTAAAACCAACCGACTTCAAAATGGCCGCCATGGTCAACACCCATCTTGAAAAGTTCCCCCCTTCCATATACTAATGTGCCACAAACAGGAAGTTGATATCACCAACCATTCCCATTTTATTTAGGTGTATCCATATAAATGGCCCACCCACCCTGTAGATCAAACTTCACAAGCACAAATCTGCCCTAGACAGGAATCCAATCGATTGCAGGGCAGGTCACTGTTGCAAACTGGTCTCTCCTACTTCCCTCAGACAAAGCCAATGATGTCTGCATGTGAAGCCCAATTCAGTTGAAACGGAGGTGGTCAGCCATTGTATTAGACCGCTGATCATATGAGTGCATCAGCAATGTCCAGATTGGAATCTATGCAGGACCTCTTCGTAGTCCATAACTGCAAATTGTCAAGCTAACTGCTAACATACTCTATTAGCTCAGTTATCCCCAGATAGTGATTTGATCTTATTATTATTATTTAATGTTGAAAATATTTTCTCATTTAATATTATATTTACATAAAGACAAAAATCAGCATTTTAATTAGTATCAACAAAAGATAAGTAGGTAAATACTGCAGCTTCTCTATTAGCAGGTAATTGGCAGAGGTGGAGATGACTAGGAGCCAATGTTTTCTGTTTGTGTTTCTTCCTCATTACCAGGAGGCTTTTAGCTTCTTTCTTTTCAGAATGAGGCCACAACCACTTATTAATTCATTCACTTTCTTATCTACATAATCCTGGTCGTTTGTCTAGCCAGTGGCACATGGAGCAAGGCAGGGACAACCCAAGACATGGTGCCTAGCCATTGTAGGGGACATACACTCGCACACTAAGGGCACTTGACAAACATCAATTGACCTAACATGCACGTCTTTTGAATGTTGGAGGAAATCAAAGTATCTGTGGGAATAAACCCACAGGGAAGACATGCAAACTCCACACAGGCAGAGTCTGAGGTTGTCCTAAAGTATAAACAATATGTATATATTAGTTATTGTAACTGAATGGACGCTGTAGTTGTTTCACATAGCTTTATCTTATTCATGCTAATAGAATCCACCAAGGTCTCATTCTCAGTGTGGGAGATTGTTGGTGAGCACAAACAAATAAGATGCATTAAAAGATAGTATATTCTCAGTTTTTTGGTGGACATTATCACCACGTGTTCTTCATTAGCTTCACTAAACTCAATCAGGATGCACCATAAAAAAGGATAATAAACCACTTCTCATACATTTAGGGTCAGATGGTGCAGTAGCTGTCCCTAAGAAGGACATCTGTCTCAACCTCCAGCTCAGTAATTAGCCACAGTTTATTAGATTTGTGCCTTTAGGCTTTAATTCTAGAATAATAAGGGCGTTCCATTCAAAGGCTTGGCTTCAGTGGCACAAGCCTCTCTGTTTAAATCTCTGAAATAGCTGCTTCCGCTATAGGACTTTAAAGGAGCCACACAGAAGCACCACAGGACTTTAATTAGGGGCGGCCAGGGGCCATGAACCACCGGGGCAGATGGTGCATGCAGAAGAGCTTCGGTCAGGGGATGTGGAGAATGTAATGGAAATGACTGATGGGTTATTGTAACGCTGTGGGCGATACTAAATTTAAAGAAATAGTTTAGAGTAAATTACCAAAAATAGAGTGAATCAGATAGCATGTTTGGCATTGAATGTCTAAACTAAAACCAATAAAGCCAACTTCATACAGCAGACAGATCTTGGCTGAATGACTAACCATGACACTCTGACCAAACCATTTAATTTAGTCTGCACATAAATGCACACGGTATTTTAACAGGGAAACCCACTATAAACAATACTCAAATTTAGATAGCAAGCCCATGTTAGTCTCCAAATACGCTTGAGGGCAACAGCTCAGTTG
The DNA here is from genome assembly GCA_025084515.1 of Ancistrus triradiatus. NCBI lineage: Eukaryota > Metazoa > Chordata > Actinopteri > Siluriformes > Loricariidae > Ancistrus > Ancistrus triradiatus. Next base: position 118,169 of record JAJAGP010000016.1, read on the forward strand.
TCACCAAAAACATGACTGTAGCCCTCAATGCTTTTAGATCAGTTGCATGTTCGCATAATAAACAAACAAACAAATAATTAATCATTAAGAAATTGTAGTATTATCCAATAAATGTGGCTGACAAGCTCTACGCTGTGAACAGAAGGACTGAGACAGAAGGACTGAGACGCACTTGCAAAGAGAGTCTTTTTCCTGACTCAAGCCCCAAACTGTGGGGTCAAGTTCATACCCAAAAACTGATTTGGCTCAAGTTTGTACAGAGACGACGCTGAGTTTGGGACAAAAAACTAGCTTTCAACAAAACTCTGTTAAAGCAATAGGATTAGCATAATTTAGCTAACAAAGTGCATTTAGCTCTTGTTCAAGAAGTTACATTTATGTTTATTAACATCAACCGGCTTTGGAGCTTTAGCCATCATGGCTTAGTTGACAGGAACATTTTCAAGGTATATTGTCCATGGTATGGACAGGTTGTCTATATGACACACGCCCTTCACATACAGCAAACTAAGTATTACACAAATAAATTTAGCAGACATCCAGACAGCAATTCTGGGAATTTACTTTTAAGATAAAGTGGGGCAAAAAGTATTTAGTCAGCCACTGATTCAACTATGAGAGACAAAATGAGAAAAAAAAATCCATGAAATCACATTGTAGAACTTTAAAAAGAATTTAATTGTAAATTATGGTGGAAAATAAGTATTTGGTCAATAACAAAAGTTCAACTCAATACTTTGTAACATAACCTTTGTTGGCGATGACAGAAATCAAACGTTTCCTGTAAGTCTTCACCATTTTTGCACACACTATAGCTGGTATTTTGGCCCATTCCTCCATGCAGATCTCCTCTAGAGCAGTGATGTTTTGGAGGGCAACACGGACTTTCAACTCCCTCCACAAATTTTCTATGGGGTTGAGGTCTGGAGACTGGCCAGGCTACTCCAGAACCTTGAAATGCTTTTCACGGAGCGACTCCTTCGTTGCCCGAGCAGTGTGTTTTGGATCACGTTCCATCTTCAATGCTCTCACTGATGGAAGGAGGTTTTGGCTTAAAATCTCACGATACATGGCCCCATTCATTCTTCCCTTAACACGGATCAATCGTCCTGTCCCCTTTGCAAAAAAACAGCACCAAAGCATGATGTTTCCACCCCCAGTAGGTATGGTTTTCTTGGGATGCAACTCAACATCTCCAAACACGATGAATGATGATTTTACCAAAACGTTCTATTTTGGTTTCTTCTGACCACATGATATTCTCCTAATCCTCTTCTGGATCATCCATATGCTCTCTGGCAAACTTCAGATGGGCCCGGACATGTACTCGCTTAAGCAGGGGGACACGCCTGGCACTGCAGGATCTGAGCCCTCTCTGTGTAGTGTGTTACTGATGGTAGCCTTTGTTACTTTGGTCCCAGCTCTCTGCTGGTCATTCACCAGGTCCCTCCGTGTAGTTCTGGGATTTTTGCTCACCGTTCTCATGATCATTTTGACCCCACGGGATGAGACCCAGATTGAGGGAGATTATCAATGGTCTTGTATGTCTTCATTTCTACATTGCTCCCACCGTGATTATTCACACCAACCTGATTGCCTATTGTAGATTCACTCTTCCCAGGCTGGTGCAGGTCTACAATTTTCTCCTGGTGTCCTTCAACAGCTCTTTGGTCTGGGCCATGGTTCAGTTTGGAGTATGGACTGTGAGGCGTGGACAGGTGTCTTTGATACAGATAACGAGGTCAAACAGGAGCCATTAATACAGGTAACGAGTGGAGGACAGAAGAGCTTCTTAAAGAAGAAGTTACAGGTCTGTGAGAGCCAGAAACCTTGCTTGTTTGTGGGTGACCAAACACTTAATCTACACCATACTTATTTTCCATACTTTTTTGCCCCACTGTAGTTAAACAACGTCCATATTTAATTTTGTAGACATTCCTGCTTAAAAAGGTCACCTGCCTTAGTGGATGCATTTTCAAGAGTTTTCTCTGATAACCATTATGTATCATGTTGTATAAAAGGCCATGTCTTCCTTATAAGACTGGAATTTGAGAGAACACCTTTCCCATAAAGTAGACCCAACGCAGACCGGTACTGATTCTACGGATAATATTCACCTTGCCTAAGCACTTTAAGACTTTTGTGCAATGCTGAGTTAAAGCATGACAAAAGGGGTGTTGGTTTCAAAAGGCTGATGAAAAGAGCAGTAGCATGAACTCAGAGAATCTTTGCTGCTAGATTAAGCACTTGAGACAGAGCTCTAAGAATGTCAAAGCACATTCCATGAACACCACAGAGTAGCATTACATCTAGAGTATCAGGCATCAGTGCAGGGATTCCTGAAATGCTTGACTACAGCAAACATCTTGCTTGGGAAAAAAACCCTGAATGAAAGTTGTGGTTCGAGTCGTGCAAAGGATTTTGACATTCCTAAAATAGTGCTGAATTCTTATCAGATTTTGAAGGTAAGGAAATGATGGGTAAAAAAATAGTCATTTCATCAGACACATTCACACACATAAAAAATGAAATGAAATAAAACCCATAGGAGTACATGTCCAGTGCTGCTTGTATGGCATTACACAATGTTTAATAGAATATTCTTGACTATTTTGTACAAATTGAAAAACAATATTGCATTAAACCCAAGACAATCCCAATAAGGCCATTTCTAGCATACGGTTAACACTGGGGCAGTGGTTGCAAGATCTACTTTTAAAACGGGAGTTGACACATGAAGACCAAAGTTCCTGTTGTTTAAGATCAGTTGTCTAACATCAGTGATCTACACTTTGTATTTCACCATCTTTTTAGATGTGAGGTTTATCATGGTATAATAAGGAAAGCCATTAGCCCAGCCTTCACCTGTTCCACCTCACCCCAGCTTTCTGATCACTCAACACGTATTCCATCACAAATCCTTTCACTTGGAGAATCTTAGCAATATCCTAAATGTATTGGCGGCCCAAATTTAACCTTATGATGAAATGTACAGTGCTAAACATGTCTAACAGTTGACAGAAATGATTAAGGAAACAAAGAGAAGCACATGGATTTCTATATATTAAAACCCATTCAACTGGTACAAAAAAAAGGTATCCGCACTTGAATAATGCTTATTCAGGTTTGTAATGAGACCCTAAAAATAGCTTGAATGGAGCTTTTAATTGAACTATTTGTTCCGATACATAAACTCTCGCTCAAAGTGATTCAATTGGTTTGGAAATCTGATTACAGGAGGAAATCCAAGCTGTTTTTTACGTAGTACATCTGCATTACAGAGGTTTAGAATTCCAGGCATGAGGACAACTCAGAAACAACACTATATTAACTATATTTGTAACAGAAAAGCTTTAAGTTCCTCAACAGTAGCTTGATGGATGACAGTAATTACTGTATACACTTTTAAAAAACCCTGAGTGACCTACAGTGTGATGGACATTGGGGGAGTATTTGTGATTCTGCAATGTCCCAAACCATGTCTGCGGTAACAAAAAGAATAGAGAAGATAAACAAACTGAAAAAAGACACAAATGTTATCGTTGCACAGATGTTCCAGTCAAATACATACGAGCTCACAAAAAGGCCTTTACTGAGTCAAAAAGGTAGCCACACTTTTTTGGATGAATGCAACTATTTTGAATGCAGAGGTAAACTCTGTACGGCGTAAACGTAACTGATCATGCATTTCCTACACAGAGTTGATTCTATTGCGTTGATTTGAGAGTATATGGCAAGTCCAACAGGAGCAAGATCACTCCGGAGCATTCTTACTGCTGCTTACACTCTGCTGGCTGAGGCTCTTTCTACAGTGACAGAGAGACAGTGTGAGAGGAGAGAGAGAGGGGAGAGAGAGAGACAGTGTGAGAGACGGTGTGAGTGTGTGAGAGAGTGAGAGAGAGATGTTAATTTACCATGAACATCAAGTTAATCTCATGGAATGGAAGAGTGGGATGAGTGATTAAAGGGAGGAATTGCATGTCCAATATGATGCATAAGCCCCATTCACATAGGCTCATAGTTTTAAGTGTCAACACAAGCCACAGTCAAAACCCTGGGTACACTGAGTCGGCAAACCCCCGGTCTTAGACCTAATGCAATACCTGGTTAATTACTAGGAGAGCTCGTGTATGAACAAGATCAGCCCTACGTAACACTGATTTGAAACACTGGCATAAGGAGTGCATGAACTCCACCAAAAAAGACCAAAAAATAAATAAAATAAAAACCTGGAGCAGTCAGCAATTTAAGATAATTTGTGGCAAGGATGAATTTCCTCAATAATGAATGGCACAGTTCTGTTATGAAGTCCTACCAGAGAAATATTAGTCAGCCAAAACATTAAAATCAACTGGTCCATTACTATATTTAGGTAGGTGTTGTGTGCCAAATTAACATAAACAGGAATGCCCAGACCATGGCTTCTCAGCAGAATATTAACCAGAGCGTCACAATCCCTTCAATGGCACATCATCATCATCATCTCACAGTGCATCCTGGTGCCATTACTTCCTTCCCAACTACATGGTGCACCCATACTCAACCATTCACTTCATGGAAAAGGAAACGTGATTGCAGATGACCTATTATATCTCCAGTTCTGACACTTGTATGCCAATTGTTTGTTTGTTTAGTTTATTTAACGCTGCTCTTCAGGATCAGTGTCCAGTCAATGACAGACGCAAGGTTACATCAACACTGAAGGTAATATCAAAGCTAGTCATATACACACACACGGGCCAATTTAGCATAATCAGTTAATCCAAAGCATGTCTTTGGACTGTGGGAAGAAACCGTAGTAAACCCATGCAGACACAAAGGACCCAGACTGCTCCACCTGGGATTGAACCTAGGACCTTGCGGTGAGCGACAGTGCTACCCGTGTGCCAACTGTAGGAGTACTTGGCGATGGACAGGGGTTAGCATGGTGAGCGCACTGACCAGTCTGACTAACTAATCACCCCATACTGAGCAGGGGGCACTGCTCTGTGTATCGTTACACATTCCTCACGTGACCAGCATTACCTATTTCTGTGACTGGTACCACTGTAGCCATTCTGTCCTTTCGGCCCAAATGCAATAGGATATATATTATTGGTCTTGTGCATCAAACAGCAAACACCGCTTCCAGTTCTTGATTTCTCCGTCAGTTATTATCAGTGCTGACTGGGAGCTCCCCATAAACCTTATTGTTTAGCTCCAATCCAGTCGTCTGGCCAGAATTTGTCCATGATTTCCTCCTCAACATTTCTCCCACATCCAACAGTAAGACTACAAAAACTGACAGTATACTCACCAACTAAATACATCTCCTGTTGTAACGAGATAATGCCAAAAAACACCCAAATACCCAAAACAATCCTTTTGAATTTCTGCATTTAATTGCTGTTACTGTGGGCGGAGCTTTCTATTCATAATTACAGCTAAACATGTTAACATCTAAACTAATAACACGCTAACAGTAGTGTGTTTTTATCATTCATTCAATTAATCATTCATTGTCACAGTTGAAAAGGCAGGTTACCCTTGCATTTAATAACACAGACCCAAATGTACTTAAAAGAACCTCAAGAAATGATGTTCGTAAAATAATGTTTCCTGTAACTGCTAATCAGAACTGCAAATAGTGGGACCTCTTACATGAACAACCCTCTTCAGATCAGATCATATAACATGTGCGATTGTGGCTTACTGTCTTGACACATAAAATTCGAATGAAACTTCCACTTGTAGCAATTAGCAAAGCAACCTTGAATCACATTTTATGAATACATTATACAGTAATGGTGCAATTCCAAAATAATCAGAATTACTGGCAACAGTCTGTGTGAAATGGGGAGAATCAAGGACGAGATCAAAATGACGAGATGGAATTGACGCCCCTTACCTAGGAGTGCATGGGAGTGGAAATGAATCATGCCTGCAGTGAGCACAAGGGGAAGGGGGACAACAATCAGTTTACACTCTACACATGCATTATCTTATTCAGTGTCAATCATCTGCAAAAATCTAATCATCAACCAATTACAGGCAGTTCATTTGAGACCTGAGCCCGGCTATTCAGAATAGTGACAGACTTCAGTATTAGTCGTCAATCATAAAATACAAAGGTTTGTTTATTTCCCCAATAAAGACTAAGTCTAACAAACAAATACATACTTTGGAAAATTACCATTGGCAAGAGCCGACACTTTTCACTGTATAGTGAGAAGTTAACAAAACCAGTCGACAGCCAAAGGGCAGTGTTCCCCCCCCTCAGACTTAACGTCATTGATCCAAGTCAGAGTCATTAGAGTTATGAAGCCTATCCTGGAATTCATTGGATACAGGTGGAAATGCACCCCGACAACAGAAAGAAAATCAATCGCAGGGACCAGTGGGGGTCACTGTTGCAGCATCGATGGATGATGCCCAATGTTGGGACTCGAATCCAGGTGTTGGGTTGGCGAACTCCCACTGTGTCGATTCAAGGTAGGGCAGGGCTCATTCAAAACTACAACAATTATGCAAGGGGTGCAACAACACAGAAATTTCACGATACGATATGTATTGCTGATATGAAATATTTTCTATACAAAATCAAGAAATTTGATTTTAATTCCCTTTACAATGTAGAGATCAAGGAGGCCAATACTACCTGTTCAAAAAAAATAAATAATTCACTACAAAGCTCTGCCATTGCTGGTTTCTTTTTCGAAGGGCATGGCCAAGGCACCTCAGGGTCCACACGGTCTTCTGAAGGATTTGTCTCCATATTCTCTCTAGCTTAGCACTAGTGAGAAAATGTATTAAACTTCTTTATACTGGAGTTCCTGTTTCCTCACATTAACAAAAACAGCATCAGGCTGACCTGTTTCTGATGCTGCCCAATGCTTAACATCTATTACAGAAGCTGATGCTAGATGGCGCAAATGTAACACTACAGCATGCCTGAACGGTTGGTCTAGAACTTCGGCTGGCTCTATGCAGATGACTATCTCAGTAGTTTTTTATTTATATATATATATATATATATATATATATATATATATATATATATATATATATATATATATATATATATATATATATATATATATATAAATAAAAAACTACTGAGATAGTCATCTGCATAGAGCCAGCCGAAGTTCTAGACCATCGGGGAAAAAAAAGAAGAATATTACAATGTGTATTGTAACACCTTTAAAGTCTACCCCCACAATAGAGGACACCTTACCAAAGCTCTGTAGTTCATACTTTGAGCCCTCATTGTATTGCTTCAGAGTTACAAACAAAACGACACAATGAAAATGTAAAACTGTGGACTGTGGTAGCTCAGTGGATAAGGTACTGGACTTTGGACCAGAAGGTCCAGGGTTCAAATCCCACCTCTGCCATGCTGCCACTGTTGGGTCCTTGAGCAAGACCCTTGACCCACAATTGCTTGGATTGTAAGGCTATATCATTTGTAAGACGCTCTGGATAAGGTGTCTGCTAAATGCTGTAAATGTAAAACAAGGTGTACAGGTTTCTACACTCATGGGGGTGATAATGTAAAAACTAGTGTCAGAAGAATGCAACCCACTGTTGTGTTCTGACGTATTTCAGACATCAATCATGTAATGAAACTGATTTTGCAGAGCTGGAAGCAGCTGTGTTGGAGTGTGTTTGAGCCCTAACAATAATGCCTTACTGAGAATCAGACAATGAAGAACACATACATTCTTGTCAATGGTAATCTCCCGCTTATTACAGATGTAAATAAAGACCAAGCAAATAATTAATTAATTAATTAATTAATTAATTAATTAATTAATTAATTAATGTTGAACTTGAACTCTGTCACTGTTGAATGGCTCAGGCCAGGCCTATAGCAACCAGATCAATTTGCATAAGTCAGTATTAGCATTCAAAAGCATCATAGTGCATTTTGCAAAACAGACGGCAAATCAAAACATTTCTATAACAACTCAGATTTGGACACCAACTGTCGGATCAACGTCGCCTTCCTCTTCCTCATCCTCATCCAGGTCCTGTAATCCATGACAAGCTGTATTTCAATCACTGCTCAGCCAAATAATTTGTATTTCAATTTAATAAAATGAAATCTTTGACCTACAGTCAGTTCTAGAATTACTGGCACACTTAGTACACAACGGTAATATGGTTAGTTAAATAAAAACAGACAAACATTAAGCATACCACATTCCCATAATGCTGTGTAATCTAATAAGGATCCCATTGCTATTTGACAGCCTCACATCACCACAGATCCTCCACTATATGCGACTGTTGGGAGTAACTTCTTTATACTTCTTTTCACACCAAACACACCTTGTGTGCTAGTTGCTAAAAGGTTCATTTGATTTGTCTCATCCGGACTGGAGTTCCAAGGGAATCTAAAGGAACCTTGTTCCTGGAAGTGGCTCAGATAACAAATATTTGGATAACAGAAGCCCTATTTACATTATTCCTTAAGGGAAAGCCCCACCTTATTGTGGATTCTTCATATCTTTGAGGGGGAAAAGTTGCATTCTTTTCCAGAAGGTGTCTCCAGTTGTCTAACTATTTAATACTTGGCCTAACAGTAAATACATTTTCAGGCATGTAGCTTATGGGTTTTTCTTAGTTTTTAATGGTCACAGTTTTTTCCATTTCAATTGTATATACTCTAATCTTTCCCTTGCCAGCTAAAGAGGTTTGTCTGCTTTGTCACCTCATATGTATTTTATATCCCAGTGAAACAAGAAGTTAGTTCATTTTCATATCCACTTAATCCAATTCAGGGTGGCAGGGGAGCCAGGAACTAACCAGCAGCACAGGATGAGAGGCGAGTACGAATTCTAGAGAGGGCACCCATCCATCACAGGGTTCATGTGCATGCAGACACACGTGGAGACATCCAGAAGATATCCAGACAGGCAAGAACACACGCTCAGAGTCTGGGACAGGACTGAACCAGGGATCTCTGGAGCGGTGAGGCAACCACTTGTGCCACCACACTGACCACTTAAGAGTTCTCTAACTTACATTAGGTTATAAATGGGAACAGTCTTCATAAGACTTCCATTGTTATATAAACACTCCTGTTTTTTTTGTCTCTTAGAATAAACAATCAAGTTTTTTCCTAATATTTTTACTCCGCTTAACCAAGGGTGCCAGTAATTCTGGAACGTACTGTTTTTGCGCAACTAACCTCCTCTTCTCCTTCTTCAAGGTCCTCCTCGTCAAACTGCACCCACACACAGAAACGAGATAAAAGCACATGTCAGCAAGGCATCAAAAACAGGTCGCATCGAATGCATTCAAATCAGATGCATGAAGAACATCTCCAAACATCAGCTAACACACACTGTGTTCTACAAGTACGAGCAAGCACGTGTGTGGGACTTCAAAAGCAAAGGATTAAATGTTAGATGGCATTAAATGATTCAGGAGCGAGTACATACGCTGTCATCATCTTCCAAAGCCTCTCCCGTGAAGTAAAGGACTGCTCTGGGGATGATCCGCTCCCTGAAAAAATGACCCATCTCAAAATCTGTGGCTAGAGTGAAGTCCAGGTCCTCATCCTGAAACAAGAGCAAAACACTGTCATCAGCTTAGATCAAACAAATCAACTTACAACATAAACTACATGGTCAGAAGTATGTGGACACCAATTTTAATTAGTGGGCTTGAGTCTTTCAGCCACATCCACTTATAACAAATGTATACAAAAATCAAATATACAGTACAGCGCAAAAGTATTAGACCACCATTAGATTAGATATACTGTACCATTAATTTAGCAAATGGTATGATGGGCATATATAATTACTTTTTTCTGGGAATACAACCAGAAAATACAGGAAATTTGCATGCAGCAAAACAAAACAAAACAAAAAAAAACCCCTGAGGGTTTTTATTGACTACAGTGGCAAATATCTAGCATGACTTCCCCTTACACACAATAGCAGCATCTGGCAGCTTCCTCGGGATGCCAAGTTGACCCTTCTACAGTAGCTTGAACAGGAATGTGGTTTTTTTTAAAGAACAGCAACCAAGAAACCACTTTTTCGGATGAGGAATCGGGTGAAAAGTCAAACATATGGTAAAGCTCACAAAGACTGGAATGAAGATCAGTGGAAGAGAGTATTATGGAGGAATGAATCCAAGTTTGAACTTTTGGGTCCAGTCATCAATAATGTTACATATGGTCATTATACCACTGCTAAAACAACAAATCTAATGATGGCCTAAGACTTTTGCACAGTACTGTACATTCAATGTCCACAGACACACATGGGCAATAGAATGGATCATAGTTTGGAGATCAGAGAATTTGGCAGTGTCATGAGATGACAGCTTTACAACAAGTTAGTTTTCCAACCCTCTGCCCTGCTGGAGCTGTAGCTGATAATGGTTTGAGAACTTCACACAAAGACTTGAACCCCATTAACACTTCCGGCATGGCTTCTATTACAGAGAAGACACGGCATCACAGGTATGGCAGGGGCAGCTGTTGCATCGCCAGGGGATGAGCCCCAAACTGGCATCCCTCCCACAGTGACTGACTCCCAACCCAGCCAGAAGGCACCTCCAGGAATCGTACGTAGGTCACAACAGTGGTGGGATAGCATAATACACTGCTGCACCACCCAAGGACATAAGGATGTAATTTTCTTATTTTTGAGACTTCCTTTCTTTGTCCATTTCTTAAGCAGGTGCTTTAATTGCCTTTCCAGTAGACCTAACTTAATAGGAGCCTGGGTTCAACTCGACACTTAAGACTAATTAGACTACATTAAGTGTCAACAGGAAACCTGCTCTGACGCACAGCGAGCTGTAACGGCTTAACATGTGGGATAAAAGACGCAGTGTACAAGTCTTTGTTGCAATGGCTGCAGTATGTTTGGTTAGTCAGCTGAACTGACGTCTACAATGTTTACAAACAGAGAAGGAAGAATGCTCATTTGGAATAACTTGGGCCCACTCACCATTCCATCCGGATGTGCTGAAAAAGAGAAGAAAAAAAATATTACTATCTATTTTGTGGTTTTATTTAAGCTTCAATTTCAGTTTTAATTTCATAGACTAATATAAATAAAACAGAGGGGGCCAGAAAAGACATGGCTGCTTCCTTTTGTCCAACGTCTTCTAGTTACTCTCTCTCTCACGAATGTAGAATGACAGCACTAGTTGCTGCCCTTGTCACAGTTCATTCTCTAGCACAGCTTAGAGGCATGTGCCACACCTGTCGGAAGAATTCTGAGGAAATGTCTTTTCCCACCAACACTTACACGCACACACACAAAGACATCCGGACATGTGATTCATTAGACAAAATGAGCTTTCCTCGGGCAGGAACGTGTTCTTTCACTGCTCGACTATGACGAGACAAAAACCAGTGAAGGCGAATTCTAATGTGTAGAGGCCAACAACATCAAATGAGGTTTAAAGGTAAAAAAGACATGAATAGATTTGACCTGGGTTGACGTGTCTCTAGGCAAAATAAAGGGAGAAGGAAAGTCTTATGTTTCCATATAATGAATGACTACACTACTAATCACATGACTGCACACCTGACCACACAATCATTCAACAATCTAGTGCAGCTCAGCAAATAAATGACTCATTTCTTAATGAATACATAAACGATTCATTTCTGCCCGCCCTTTTCTGGATCTCTATATTTAAAAGTAAACCATTTCATCACAAATACATCTAGCAAATCGGAGTTGAACTTCCATATCCATCAACATCTTTCCTTGTGAACACAAAGCATAAAAAGAACCCACAAGGTCACTGCCAGACAGCACATTAGGTTGTTACAAAGACCAAGTACTAGAGTAAACATATCTCACATTCCATGACGGGCTAGCATCCACTATCTAAGCATTAATCTGTTCTAATTGAAGTAAGTGCTGCATAACGTCCATTCACGTGTGTCCATGGTCTGATAAGGTTATTACCCATATTAACCTAATATGGTTATTAACTCATTACCCATATATGAACATTTTATCAAACACGTGTATCAATGTGAGCAGACTGAATGCTGAGCAGCATCTGGCTGGCTTTTTGCACTCCTCATAAAACACCAAGATGATTAACAGATGCTACCACCCAGGGGAAATGTGTGTGCTGAATCTGCGTTATGCAGTGTGAGAACTGTGCATGGATCACGGGTTGTGGATTAGTTTCTACTAGTGGTGGAAAGCGGAAACACCCGCTTCCCACTCATCTTAAATATTTATAATAATGATGTGTTAATCAACACTGGTATTACATTTACAGCATTTAGCAGACGCCTTATCCAGAGTGACTTATAATTGATACAGTCTTACAATCCAAGCAATTGTGGGTTAAGGGCCTTGCTCAAGAACCCAACAGTGGCAGCTTGTCAGATGTGGGATTTGAACCCTGGACCTTTTGGTCCATAGTCCAGTACCTTAACCGCCATCACACCTGTATATGTATATTCATGTAAACGTTCGTAAACAAAGCCCTTATATTTTCATACTGCATATTAGAGCAGTAAGGCCTAATGAGTAATGAGTATGTGGTGCCATCTGCTGTACAGTAGGAGCATTTACAACAGTTACTTCAGGCACATCTGAATTTAAAAGTATAAATCGGCTCCTAAACCTTCACAAACACTGCAATTACCGTATTTTTCGGACCATAAGGCGCACTTAAAATCCTTTAACTTTCTCAAAAATCGACAGTGCGCCTTAAAATGCGGTGCACCTAATGTATGAATTAATTCTGGTTGTGCTTTCTGACCTAGAACCGATTGTAGATGGTACACGGCGCTCATAAATATGTCAAAATGTTTTAGCACGGCCTTGGTAAGTTACGAAGCTTACGGCCACCGTTGTAGAGCGCAGCATCGCGGAGTAATACGGTATGTGCTTCAGCATTAGGGTACGTGCATTCATTCATTTATTTTCGAAGCGGATTTCAAACACAACGCTATCAGTCACGCAGTACAAAACATGGTCATAGAAGCAGCTGTGAGAGAATTCAACATTAACGAATCAGTGATATGGAAGTGGAGGAAGCAAGAAGACGCCTGCGCCAGGTAAAGGTACCAAACTGAGCTCTCGCACGGAACTTAAGAGTTTTGTTTCATTTCATGCGCCTTATAACCCGGTGTGCTTTATGTATGAAAATATACCCGTTAGCAGCCGATCGTTGATATTGCGTCTTATAACCCGGTGCGCTTTATAGCCCGAAAAATACGGTAGTTTCTTATTATCAGCTTATGCAATCTTGTTGAATTTAAGTGGATGGCAGCTTCCTTATTTAGATGAATTGATGAGTTCCTCTGTTCACTCGAAAATAATTCTCCACCTTACTATTCAGGGGTATGTCACAATTTTAACAGTCTGCATTCTCCAAACTTGTTTCTGTAACAATCTTACCTTTGACAGGGTTGAAGAAATTAAAGAAGGAATCCTGGGGCACTTCTTTTGTGATAGTCCTCACTGTTCCTCTACCTTTGTGTTTCTGCTTTTTCTTAATGGTTTTTACAGTCACGTCCTTGCCTTTTTGCCAGTCAATCTTGCAACTACATAAAGACAGAGCACACGTTTTGTGGGTTTTTCAAAGCAGTTTTTAAATCACTATCAAATGTGATTGAGTTTCTCACCCCTCACAGTCCACAATCTCTGGTCCCTCAAAGGCAAAGATGTCTGTTACATCTGGTTCTGATTTCATCTTGTACACTTTAGTGAGAACAGCATTGCTGAAGTAGCTGTTAGGCTCAAAGTGGAACTCCAAAGTGAAGCTCTGGTTTTGTACAGAAAATAAAACGGTGTTAAATTCATGAACAATAAATTAAACAGAGGTGAAAAACCTCCAATAGGTTGCATAATACTGACCATTGGCTCTCCAGGTTCAGAAAACTTCACTGTGATATCCTGCAAGTGTTTGAGGATTGGTTCATCATGCTCCTACACAGAACACAAAAAGGAGCCTATGAAACCAGGTCTAGAAATGTCTAATGACAAATATTCTAACTCCCCAGGAGTGGTCAACCAACAAAGATCACTCCAAGAGCAAGGCGTGTAATTAGTGATGCACGATATATCGACAGCCGATATATTATTTGCCGATATATGGACTTTTTTCGGATATCGGCATTGGTCCGATATTAGAATTTTAGCAGATATTATAACCGATATTTAAAATATATTTACATATGAATATTTCTTTGATTTTTCTTTTGGCTGATATTCATTAAGCAAAATACCTGATGATGCTGACTGTATAGTTCTGTATGCAGTTCTATTCTTTGTTGGAGCTACTCAATCATAAGCTTTCTTATACACCTAATTGTTCTTGTTGCTGCCTGTACCAGTTCAAGACTAAAAAAAAAAAAAAAAAAAAAAAAAAAAAAAAAGTTTCCTACCTTTTACATGGAAGGTTAAAAAATAAAATGGAATTAAACCATTTTTCCTGATTTAACTGTTTTGTTTATTATTATTATTTTATTGCAAAAATGATTTACTGTATTTGAAATGCAGAAAGGTTAAAGTATCAGTTTTTAATAATTTGTGTGCTAAAAATCGGTTATTGTATAGGCCCAAGAAATTCAATATCGCTGCATCCCTATGTGTAATAGTTGGTGAGGTCACAAAGGACCCCAGAGTAACTTCTAAGCAACTGAAGGCCTCTCTCACATTGGCTAATGTTGATGTTCATGAGTCCACCATCAGAGGAACACTGAACAACAATGGTGTGCATGGCGGGGTTGCAAGGAGAAAGCCACTGCTCTCCAAAAAGAACATTGCTGCTCGTCTGCAGTTTGCTAAAGATCACGTGGACAAGCCAGAAGGCTATTGGAAGAAAGTTTTGTGGATGGATGAGACCAAAATAGAACTTTCTAGTTTAAATAAAAAGCGTTATTTTTGGAGAAAGGAAAACACTGCATTCCAGCATAAGAACCTTATCCCATCTGTGAAACATGGTGGTGGTAGTATCATGGTTTGGGCCTGTTTTGCTGCATCTGGGCCAGGACGGTCCGTCAAACAAGCCGATTATATCTGTTGACCCCCGAGATCATATAACAATACGCGCCGGAAAATACTGAACCAAAGTTCAGTCCCTCAGGGAAAACTCAGTTTCCACCGCTCGATTCTGACCCGATTTTGAATGCTCTGCAAAGCTTGCTGGGAACATCCTAACAAGGCAGACAAAAGTGGTTCTTTTTTGTCAGAACTACAACTTTTAGAAAACAGTTGCTCGAGTGTCACGGCAAATCTCTCTGGTGTATAACATTTTTTTAAAAGCTGTAGGCGCATCTGGACCACTGGATGTGTGCGTACAACGGCTGAGCAGTGACGACAATTTCAAACTAACTAAGTTAATATTCTCCTGTTGGTCATTTGAAGTCAGGGTCACTCTTTTTTTCACTTTTTTACAGTGATAAAAGGGTCTAGGAACTTAAGCAGTAATCCAAGACTTCCTGTTTTAGTGGTGTATATAAGGTGACATTGAGGTCAAACTCTTAGTCATTCATCATCATGGGAAAGACAACAGAACACCCAAGTCAGAGAATGGCTATAAAAACAATTACTCACTTGAAAATACTCACATCTACAGTTAGGGACACCAGTTCCCCCCCACAATGATCTCCATTGCAGATGTAAAGAAAAAAGTAGCATCTTGGGGACACCAAGTCTAGAAAACTACCATCAGATGCCACATCAATGAAAACAGATTTGAAAGGCTTGCCAGGAAAAAGCCACACACCAGTCACCCAACCACAACTGTAAGCATCATGTTTGACTGGAAGTGTTCTTTTATGATCGGATGAAACAAAAACTGTGTTTTGTGGCAAATGTTCCAAGGTGGGTTTGGTGTAAAAATGATGACTACACTGAAAAGCCTCTGATGGGGCCGTCTTTCCTTCAAATGCCATGGGAACCACGTTAGGGTACATGGCATCATGGCCTGCATGAAAAATTTTAAATCAGAATCTTAAATAAGTCTGCCATTGTCACCTCAGTCCTCAGATGTAGTTCACAAGAGGATCTAGGACCCTGGATGATTTCGGAAATTCTATAAAGAGCAAATGGTCTCAAATTCCCGGCTCTGATCCCCAAACTTAAGTTATTAAAGGTAGGATTGTCAATAATTGTGCCACATTCAGTTGGTAAAAATATTCATTTCTTGTTGAGCATCTCCCCACATACACAATTTATTTTGATTAAAGGTTGGATTTTTCATATTTTTTAGTGCACAATTACGTATTTTTCAGACCAAAGGCGCACTTAAAATCCTTTAATTTTCTCAAAAATCGACAGTGCGCCTTAAAATGTGGTGCGTCTAATGTATGAATTAATTCTGGTTGTGCTTTCTGACCTAGTGCATTCATTCATTCATTTTCGAAGTAGATTTCAAACACAACGCTATCAGTCACGCAGTACAACATGGACATAGAGCAGCTGTGAGAGAATTCAACATTAACGAATCAATGGTACGGAAGTGGAGGAAGCAAGAAGACGCCCTGCGCCAGGTAAAGACCAAACTGAGCTTCCGACGGAACTTAAGAGTTTTGTTTTATTTCATGCGTCTTATAACCCGGTGCGCTTTATGTATGAAAATATGGTAAGCTAATTCCAAAATTGTGAATTTATAAAATTTTTCACTCCTGTTTTTGATGGGTGCCAAAAATGTGAGGGGACTGTATTTTGCTTAAATTTCCCTCCTTCCTGTTACTGACTGGGAGATAAACAGCAGTATCTGAGACTCACCACTTTCTGGTAGATGAAATGTAACTTCGTAGACTGAGATGTACTAAGATTAAACTCATTTCCTTACCAGTTGTCTTCTCTCCCTGCTCCATGGCATTCTTAAGACCTTTCTGATTCTGTTATTGTTCCTCATAAACAGTAATATATTAGTTTTCTGTCTTGACTGCCATTATATTTACAGGTCCAACTGGTATTTGTGCAGTTAGACATTCCATTGTTGGTTTACTGGAAGATACTGATAAGTGTGCAGTGTTTAATCCCTTCATTCCATGTTCTCTCTGCCTCTTGCTTTTTACATGCAAAGCAAGTCTAAAAGCAACTAATTTGGGTCGATAGAGTGTTGGGTGTGTGTCCATAAAAACTGTTTAAAAAAAAAAAAAAAAACCTGATATTTACAAACAGGAGAACATTTATGAATTTGATGTAACCGTGTAACTAGACATGACAAGTGTGGTGGCATTCTTTTAAGAATTGCGATTCTTGATTTTATTTTTTTACCATTTAAACTTTCCTGAATTTCAATTCTGTAATGACCACATTTTATACAATTTACTTCTTAGCTACAGGTTCTAAAATGTACCAAGTCACCAATATAGTTTCAGCCATTTGTGTTTCCCATAAGGCTGTCAGTTTCTTCTTAATGCATTCTTTACCCAAATGTATGTCACTGAATGACGTTACTATCCTTCTGACTGTACTAACAACTGAAAGAAATGAGTGGAGGAGAAACACCCTTATGACATCAGAGTGGAACACCTGTGGCATGGGCCTCTTTATTCCAGAGGGTGTGATCAAGTGTGAAAAGAAGAGACTGGAAAGATATGCACGTATTAAGGTTTGTGCTGTTGTACAAAAACATGCTTCTCAAGTCATTCTCTTGTGTTTAGCTCTGATCTGTATATTAAAAATAAAGTGTAGGTCATTTTTAAGATCACCTTGTTCAACACAAGACTACAAGGCATTTGGTATGGCAACAGTGGAATGGTGAACCAAATACAAGCTTGCACAGACCAACTTTGTCCTGGACTGATGCCCTGAAGAACAGTATGTCTCAGCTAATACTATTCCCATGTACCCCTGTGTTGATTTCCCTATTAAAATGACAGATGGTTGATAACTGCTTTATTCATAGCATATAAAAACTGTCTATTAAAATGCATAGACAACTCCATTTGATAGCTGTCCCAAACACGCCTTGGAAAATATCTAATACAAGGCATGTATGCATGTGTGTTTACGGCCAAATTCTGGCCCTACCATCCAAACGTCGCTGCAGAAATCGAGACTCATCGGACCAGGCAATGTTTTTCCAATCTCTATTGTCCAGATTTGGGTGGGCATGTGGGAATTGTAGCCTCAGTTGCCTGTTTTTAGCTGACAGTGGTGTGATCAGGACAGGTGTGATCTGCTGTTACTGTTGTAGACCATCTGCTTCAAGGTTCAACTTCTTGTGTGTTCAGAGATGCATACCTTGGTTGTAACGAGTGGTTATGAGTAACTGTTGCCTTTCTATGAGCTTGAACCAGTCTGGTCATTCTCCTCTAACCTCCAGCACCAACATGGTACTGTTACCCAGAGCGCTGCCCACCCACTGGATATTCTCTCTTTTTGGGATCATTCTCTGTAAACTCTAGAGATGGCTGTGATGTGTGAACACCCCCATAGATCAGCAGTTTTTAAAATACTCAGAATGATTTAAAAGTTACTTAAATCACCTTTCTTCCCCATTATAACCCCCATCAAAAACAAGGTTTTTGACTGATTAGAGTTTTGCATCATGGAGTAACTGAACAGGTGTACCTAAAAGTGGCCAATGAGTGTATGCTTTATTGTCTGAGTAAACGTAGTAATCGATCAACAGATCAGCCAAACAAGGTTGCTCTCGCCAATTATTCTCAGGCAGAGGTGCCGAACAAACATTTGGTAGCACTAAATGGCAAGCAACAGCAAAAAGAAAACAATATATGGTATTTTTCCCAAGTAGTATCAACCTCACCACCAGCTAATGCTTGATTCCACAGAACATCAACAGGACACCTTCAGAGGCTTGGTATCACAAGTGGGACCTACACAATATTCGCCAGGTGGCTTTAATGATATGGCTAATCGGGGTCTATTTATCTACACACACAAGGAGATGTTTGAAATTCTGTGAACTTCTATATTTTTGCATAAATATGAATAAAGTAATCAGATTTTCACAAAGAACTTGCACAATATTATACTTGGTCAATTATTTATTGAGAGAAATAATCCAATATTGCATATCTGTGAGGGACAACAGTATTTGTGAACCTTTGCTTTGAGCATGTGGTGTAGTGCCCCCTTGTGAAGCAATCAGTGCAACTACACATTTCTGGTAACCACGGATCTGTCCTGCACATGAGCTTCAAGGAATTTTAGCCCATTCCTCCATACAGAACAGCTCTGAGCTGCTGGTACATTTCCTCATATGAACTGCTTACTTTGCTATAGTGGAACTTTCCACAATATTTCTGTTGGATCAGGGTCAGGACTTGGTCATTTCAAAGCATTATTTTTATGTCTTTAACCATTCTTTGATAGAACGACTTGTGTGCTTAAGGTCAAGGTCTTAAAGGTTCAGTTAATGAGCACATGTCCTGACATTTCCCTTTAGAATTTGCTGCTTTAATTCATATTTCATTGCTCCATCTACAGTATGATGGCAGGCCAACCTGGCCTACATGATACACAAAACAGCCAAACCATGTTACTACCACCTCTTTTAGCTAATGGCATTCTTCTGCTGGAATGCAGTGGTTTCCTTTCTCCAGACATAACGCCTCTCACTTAAACTAGAAAGCTATTTTTAGCCTTATCCATCCACAAAATGTCTTTCAAATAACCTCCACATGATCTTTAGTAGATGCCAGACAGCAACGGTCTTTATAGAGAGCAGTGGATATGTCCTGCAACGCGGCCACGCATAGCAATGTTGCTCAGTTTTATCCTGATGGAGTCATGATGGTTAACATTAGATAATGTGAGACAGGCCTTTAGTCGCTTAGACATTACTCTGGGATCCTTTCTGACCACTTGCTCTTGGATTGATCTTTAATGGTCAATTCCCACCATTTGCACACAATCTGTATGACTGGATTGTTGGAGTCCAAAATTTTTAGACATGGTTTTGTAACCACTCACACCTCACTGTCATGTCATTACTACACCTGACTATTTTCACCTTCAAATTAACTGCTAATCACAAATCACGGTCACTCACAGATATGCAATGCTGGACCATAAAATCTAAAAAAAAATTTATGTCAGAAGCACAAATTAATTAGTTCTTTATCTACTTTTAGGACTTAAATCAGATGATGTTTTAGATCACACTTATGTCGAAGCATATTCTAGCTCCGCACTTCAGATCTAGAACTAGAGAGGTGCATTTCCTGAAGAAAATGCGAGAGTGATTGCCACTCTGCAATGGCCGACCCTTAGTGTATCTCATGGGCCCAAAGGGCTGCACATCAAACCAGGGTGCCCCAGGGACCAAGCCTGCCAAATTTTGTGACTGTAGGTCAAAACACTGACTGAGTTACGGTCATTGGTCCACCCAGGGGCCTGAGTGCCCAGCCGGGGTCCAGAGGGGCCCCATGGGCATCACATATCACCTCAGACTGCACCCGGGACCAAGCCTGCCACATTTTGTAGCCCTATGTCAAAAACTGACTGAGTTATGATTCATTAACTTTTGGGCCATTCATTTCCTATGGGAAAATTTGGGACTTTACCCAAAGTTCGACCGGAAAGCCGTACACAAGCACACCATTCCCGACCAGACCGGACGCAATGGCACTGGAACGGGGTCGATATCTCGAAAATTGTGGCAGCTGATACGCGTCGAAAATTTCAGAATGTTCAGAATCGGATAACAATAGTGTGATCGCCTATATAGGCAACCACACTAATAATAGAATGTATTTGATATGTTGCTTCCCCTACATTGCTAGCCCCCTTCCACCCTGCTGTTCAATGGTCGGGACCCACACAGGATCACCAGAAGTATTATTAAGGTGGTGGATCATTCTCACCACTGCAGAGACACTGATGTGGTACAGGCAGCAGCTTGGTGTTTGATGAGCTGGTATGAGTGGACCAGACACAGCAGCCCTACTAGATTGTGTAAACACTTGTGTCACTGCTGAACTGAAAATCCCAGTCATTACCCATTACTTGGAGGGATTATTTACTCAGTGGTATGGAAAGACCTTCTGGTGTGAAGGTCTTTATCTGTATGTAACAAATTAAGTATTTAAATAAGGGCAGACTAAGATTTTTCACCTGCAGCAATTCCCCCATCAAATCCACATGCTTAAAGATGGTGAGCCAGAACTCTGGAATGCCTTTAGGGTCGTTAGCAGTGGCCGAGTCATCTTTCTTCTCTTCCAAAGCAGCTTTCTTCTTCATATCCTCCTGTTGGAGCAGATCCCATGAGCAATCACTGCAAAGTTCTATTAATGATCACAACTACAGATGAGTGGTCAGCTACAACACAAATGTTCTTCAACAAGCCTTTTATGGTGCATTATTCTGCAGTGGAGTTTCCTGGTGACTACACCAAGTCTGGACGTGCATAAACTGTGCATTTGAACAGAAAACTGCTTACATGCTGACTGATATCACAACTTTACCAGCTACCACATTTTCTTTATGCAAGTGTATGATTACATGAAAGCAGCATGTTTGTTTAAATAAAAATATTACCAAAATCTCATCCAAATCCCGATATGTTGTGAAAAGATACTCACAGCCAGCTCATCCTCCTCCCCTTCGCTGTGCCATTCACATTCTGCATCAGTTGGTTCCACTGCTCCAGATACCACTTCCCGCCTCTGCACACAAAATGAGAGGAGTGTGAAATGGCTTTGAACATTACCTGCAGGTACATGGAAATGTGCATCACCACTGACATGTACTACTTCTTGATCTGTCTTAGGAGTTTTAGAAGTCTACAACCCCTGAAACTCAACCACTTATTAGAAAGTAATGGTCGACTGATTGACACATACTACACACACTATTAATAATAATATTAATAGGGAAGTAATCATTATTGTATTGAAAAACATTCAACAACTTCTATATTTCTTGAAACGCTAATAAGGTGTTCCCCATCCTTGGAAACAGTCAGACTTTGGTAAAAGCAGTTGGCTATTCGTTTGGAGGGGGCATCAATTTAGCACTTGGACAGTGAGACCACAGGTCACCAAACGAGGCCGGGGCATCAACCATTAATAGTGCACAATGGACAAAGTAGCCAAAGTTTATTGTTTAGAGAAGTAAGAGCACACATCCTGAATTACTGTGCATTTCACTAAAAAGTGTACATAGTGTCCACTACATAGTGTACATAATCTTAGTTATTGCGCATTGTAACAAAGAACTAAGATTATACATCTTTGGTTCTATATATAGAAGCAAGTGCACATAACCCTGAATAGAATGGAGTATTGTGAATGACCAAACAGATTAAGTTCATCTAAATAACATGTTATGGATCTGCTGCAGTAATCTGCATTACTATCTCAGATCGTTGATGCTTGGGGCAAAATAACAGGGAAGCATTTACCTTGTCAAAGATGGGCTTATACAGCACAGCATACTTCCTCTCCAGCTCGTGGACTTCCTCATAGAATTTAGACTCAATATGGGTACTCTGGACTTGCAATCTCTTCAGAGCATAAACTCTCCTCTTCACAGCCTTGGGCAGGGCACTGCCACTGGATATCCTGCTCAGAATTAGGATTGTTAGCTATTGTACTGCTGATAAGCTGAAGAAGTATTTAAGAGCTAGTACTAAGGTGATAACGCAGAAGAGTGCAAAATATGCAGTGCTACTCAGAATGGCAATCTAAAACATGTATCTACAAGTTCATGGCTTAGCTTCAGATTAGACCATGCCAATCTCTGATAAACCAAATACATATCTCATCTGGGTTCTCCTCCATGGATCATACCTTTCTACTTGAGAGATGATCTCTGGTTTGTCACCTTGTGAGGCTTTGTTTCCACTTTTACCTATTTCAAAATATAAACACTGACGTTTTAAAGTAACAACAAGGATAATTCATTTTCAGTGTATCCACTTGCTGTTGGATACTCTAAAATCACAAAACAAATGATGACGACTTTTTTAAACGTAACCTGCTGAGAAAACATTGAGATATCCACCCCCTATATATAAGAAATAAATACAATGGTAGTGGGTAACCCAGTTATCAGGCAACGCTTACAAATGCAACCCTGTAGCTGAATTTAGATATACCGATATCAGCCCATCTGCTTCAAGGTTTGGCATGTGCATTCAGAGATGCGTTTCTGCATACCTTGGTTGTAATGGGTGGTTGTAATTTGTGTTGCTTTTATATCAACTCGAACCAGTCTGGCCATTCTTCTCAAAGCATTTTCACCAAGAAAACTGCTGTTCATTGGATATTTTCTCTTTTTTAGACCATTGTCTGTAAACCATTGAGATGGCTGTGTGTGAAAATCCCAGCAGATCAGCAGTTTCTTAAATAAAGGCCAGCCTGTCTAGCACCAACAACAATGCCACATTCGAGGTCACTTATATCTTCTTCCCCATTCTGATGCTCAGTTTGAACTTCCGCAGGTCATTCTGACCAGGTCTACATACCTAAATGCAATGAGTTGCTGCCATGTTATTGGCTGGAATAAATGAATTCATTGTTCAATGAAGATATATAAATTATTACAGAAATTAAACCAATCATTTCATGAAGTAAATCGTCCATTCAGGAGGAGCTCTCCTTGCCTGTCAATCATCAGTCAACCACTGGTGCCACTTTACCGGCAAATCCAGGCAATTCTGATGATGGACCGATCATTGTTTTTGGAGCCAATACCTCAGCACGATATACTGCAGGGACCTGTAACCAAGGGGCTTCACGCCCAGCTGCAGCCAATTACCACACAAAATGTGGCTCATTTGTTTTACGCCACTCATCAACTCTCAGGATCCGCTAAATTAGAAAAATATCATCCGTTAACAATACACAGCTAATCAATCCTTCCATCTCTAATTAAGTTCACAAGCATTTTCTATAACAAATTACTCTAACATTTAGCAAGGATACAAAGACAAACAATGCAAAAAAAAAACCTAAAACCAACCAACCAACCAAACAAAGAACCATAAACTTCATCATACCTCTGGCTTCATTCTTTTCATTTTTTCGTGCCTCCATCACAGATGTCCTTCAACTGAAATTAAGCAAGCATATATTTCACAGTGAGAAGTTTTGAAACAGATCTTAAAAGAATGAACAGAATTAAAAGCAAAAAGCCTTCTGCAACATTACTTCTTATCATTTCTTGAGCAAAAGCCTGCATTCAAGCACCAAACGTCAATCCTACAAAACACTACATTTGAGTTCTACAATGTACGGTTCAACAAGTTTCAACAACCTTAACAGGCTTGTCTACCAAATAAATTTTCTAGCAAGTAAATTCAGGCACTGCAGAACCTGTTAGCATACTCATTGCATTTAATGAGCAGGAACCGTTAGTAAATGACCTGCTCATGTCTGAACATATCCCTTGTAAAAACTGTCCTACCTAACAGATTTAATAATGAAGTCAACTGCAGCCTCTTTACTTTGAATGTGTGAAGGGTGCCAAAAAAACAGAGCATAGTACAAGGTTTCCAAGGGGTCCATGTATGGGTTTTAGGGGGTAAACTTAGACAGCAAGTTTTATTTTATGCATAAGTCTTATGTTCTTAAGTACACTTGCCATGCAGGGGTCCAAAGCTTCACTAAAGCATGGCTGAAAGCTACTTGTTTCAGAACAAGTGCTCTGGAAAGAGTTTGGGCCATTGTCTTGCTGCATGGCCCACATTCTCTTGACATTCAGTTCACAGACATATGCCCTGACATTTTATTTTAGTTTAAACATTTTTTAACTTTCTACTATAATTCATAGTTCCATCAATGATGGCGAGCTGTAATGGCCCAGATGCTGCAAAACAAGGCCAAACCATGATTAGCCAATGTGAGAAAGGCCTTTAGTTGCATAGAAGTTGCCCAGGGTTCCTTTGTGACCTCAAGGACTATTACAAGCCTTGCTCTTGGAGTGAGTCAACTACTCTTCTTCTGAGGTTCGCAGAAATGAAGATCAGTCTTTAATAAATCCCTGTTTGATAAATACAACACGAGACCCACACAAACCTGATTGTCATCCCAATGACTGAAAACACCTGACTAACATCACCTTCAATGTAACATGTAAGAGGTTCACATACTTTTGCCACTCATATGTAATACTACATCATTTTCCTCAACAAATAAATGAACAAGGACAACAGTTTGTCTCAGTTGCTTTACCTACTACAAGGACTTGTGTGAAAATCTGACAATATTTAGATCATATGTATATGCAGAAATGTAGAAAACTCAAACTTTCAAGCACCATTACACATGCATTAGAGGAAGCCTTACAGTTTTTCATATTTAAAGTAAATAATTCCAGAATTTTGACCATTACGCAAACCATCACAGTAAACTCTCATAAGTAGAATAGAAATTACTACTTTATGAACAGTAGTAGGGCATGCTTACTGTGGTAGCCTAGCGGATAAGGTACTGGACTATGGACCAAAAGGTCCAGGGTTCAAATCCCACCTCTGCCAAGGTGCCACTGTTGGGTCCTTGAGCAAGGCCCTTAACCCACAACTGCTTGAATTGTAAGACTGTATCAAAAGGGTGTCTGCTAAATGCTGTAAATGTTGACTACATTGCTGGCTGACAATATAGGCAAGTGACAGGAATCCTTGGTGAAAACTTGGTGACAGGAATCCGATAACACACAACGACACATTCAGTAGAAACCTCAACCACAACCTTAGCCCTGGGCAAGTGCGACATAGTCTGTACATTACTCTCCCACAGATGCTGGGCAACCAATCAGCACCCAGCTGACTGAGCCAAGCAGAATTGCTATTGGACTAACCATTTTGTTTTTCACTTTAACATGCTTTAACACCTAGCCTGCCTTTAACATGCTTTAACATGCTTAAAACACTTACAGTACTGTGCTAAAGTCTTAGGCATTCTATATTTGTCAATTGATACTCTGTTTATTCTTTGTTTTAGTGGTCACTGCACTTTGTAGTTCTATAATTAAACACTGTAGCTCATCTGTTTCTGTACATACTTTGTTAGTCCCCCCCTTCACTCTGTACTCTAATGGTCAGGAGCACCACAGATCAGATACTATCTAGGTGGTGGATCATTCGAAGCACTGCAAACTGTGTTTTGCTGGTACAATTGGATCAGACACAGCAGTGCTGCTGGAGCTTTAAAACACTATTCAGTCACTTTGCACATTACTAGATATGGTCACCTTATTGCTCCACCTTGTAGCTGTAGAGACAGTATCTCATCTGTTGTTGCACAGTTTGTGTTAGTCATCCTCTAATCCTTCATCACTGCTCACAGGATGCTGGTAACTGGACATTTTTCACTGATGGACTATTTTCAGTCCAGCAGTGACACGGAGATGCGTACAAATCCAGCAGCACTGATGTGTCTGATCCACTCCTACCAGTACAACACACACCAACACCCCAACCCCCCCTCCCCCCACACCCACATCAGTGTCACTGCAGTGCTGAGAAAGATCCACCACCCATAATAGTACCTGATCTGTGCGGGTCCTGACCATTAGAGAATAAAGGGGACAAAAATATGTACAGAATGAGATGGACTACAGTCTGTAATTATATAACTGTAAATTGCAGTGACCACTACAATTAAATAAAGAATAAGCAGAAATAAACTAAAAAAGATAGAATGCCTAAGACTTTTGCACTGTACTGTAAGTGTTTTAAGCATGTTAAAGGTAGGCCAGGATATGATATATATACAGTATATATTAAACTCCTCGGTTTACATTTACTTTAGTTCTTAGATTTATCATCTACGCCGCCCAATGAAGTTGGGTCCCTTTTTGAGTCTTGGTCCTCCCAAGGTTTCTTCCTCATAACACTTAGGGAGTTTTTCCTTGTGACTGTCACCCTAGGCTTGCTCAATTTGGGATTGGACGTAGTTACTAGGAGATAATCTAAACTTGTAAAGTTGCTTTAAGACAATGCTCCATTGTAAAAAAGCACTATATAAATGGATCTGACTTGACATTTACAGCATTTAGCAGACGCCCTTATCCAGAGAGACTTGCAATTGATACGGTCTTACAATCCAAGCAATTGTGGGTTAAGGGCCTTGCTCAAGGACCCAACAGTGGCAGCTTGGCAGAGGTGGGATTTGAACCCTGGACCTTTTGGTCCATAGTCCAGTACCTTAACCGCTAGACTATCACAGTCCAACTTACAATGGGTTTGTCAGAACATAACCCAAAAGTAAACTGGGATGCACCTATATGGGCGAGGTCAAAAGCATACTTCTATGGGTTAAATACTTTGTATGTACTAAAACCAAATACTTTTTCCACTACTATTGGTTCATCGTTTGACGTCTCAAATAACATTAAAAACGGCATTTCAGTCTTTAGACCTCTTAAACATTATAGATTTTTTAAGACACTTGGAATACACCATGCTTGTTATTTGGGTGTGACCATCTACCCGATCAACACACAGACTACACTGTACAGGGTGAGACGTGTGCCAACGACTGTTCTGTGTACTGTGGCGTTGCCCAAACAGATGCAGCGCACTGAAGTAAGGTTGAAATGCTGGAGTGTTGCCAGTGAGCTCAAACACATGGGGAGCTGTCAATCACACCCACGGGCCACTAAACATGTGCTATTCAGGACTGTTCGCCACATTGCAACTCAACCAGTACGTGTATGGATTTAAGCCGTCCGAAGGATCATAACGTTACAGCGAAGGCGTTTCGCTGCCAACAGCAGAGAGCACTGGTACATGTAAACTCGCTGCGCATATTGCTTTGGCATCTCCTTAAATAATTACATGCCATTTTTTCATACACGATGTGACACACGCACGGTTGTTCCCAATATCACAATCTCCTAACACATCAGCCGCACCGAATCTGGCCTGCATGCTCTACTCGCTTTTAGTTAAACCCCAGAGGGAGTGCACACGCATAAGCACATGGAGCCGCCACAGCGCCTTGGACGTGTGACAACAAGTAAAAGCTCCAACGTGCTACCCTACGCCATTAAAACGTTGCTGCAGAGTGGCTATAGAGAAGACACTAAACAACACGCGCGCTACTTAATAACGGCCTTTGACTTACCTCTCGTTTCAGGCCGTCCTCACGGTCTCAGCAAACTCGAAGGTGTGAAAACATGAGTCACAAGATCACCGCCTCTTATTGGACCGCCACTTGTCATGCGCACCAAACACAGGCCAGTCGCTATAGATCTTGAGTGTGGTTGAAATTCATTGGATGGGACGTGACTGCATCCCAAATAACTCCTTGTTCCCTCATCGAGTTCCCTCTATAGGCAACAAAAGTACACTTGCAATCAGAAATATTCTAACCCCAAAGAAACGAAGGATTTATAACATTTCCGCAGAGCTAGATATTGCTTTAAACTACCGCTTTATTAGTTGAATGGTGCAGCAAATGAACAAAGAAAATGAGTGTTGTAGTATTTAAGAGTAGCAGGATATGTGGTCAATACTGCCACAATTACTCAACAATTATTCAACCCCTATATTGTACTGCTGATTTTAAAACCTACGGCTAGTCTGTCTCACCTGAAGTTGGGTCAAAACTAGGGTGTGTGATGTGGCCTACGATAATGTTGTTCTAACGATGTGCAAGCTGACATTATCGAGTTTGTCACTCACTGTGCAAAAAAAGTAAAAAAACATACCTTAAGAGTTAATGCATTCACTGCATCACGTAGTGTACAGTGGGGCAAACAAGTATTTAGTCAGCCACTGATTGTGCAAGTTCTCCTACTTAGAAATATGAGAGAGGTCTGTAATTTTCATCATAGGTACACTTCAACTATGAGAGACAAACTGGGGGAAAAATCCAGGAAATCACATTGTAATATTTTTAAAGAATTCAATTGTAAATCATGGTGGAAAATAGATATTTGGTCACCCACAAACAAGCAAGATTTCTGGCTCTCACAGACCTGTAACTTCTTCTTTAAGAAGCTCTTCTGTCCTCCACTCGTTACCTGTATTAATGGCACCTGTTTGACCTCGTTATCTGTTTAGTAGAAACCTGTTCACAGCCTCAAACAGTAAGACTCCAAACTCAACCATGGCCAAGACCAAAGAGCTATCGAAGGACACCAGGAATAAAATTGTAGACCTGCACCAGCCTGGGAAGAGTGAACCTACAATAGGCAAGCAGGTTGGTGTGTATAAATCAACTGTGGGAGCAATTGTAAGACATACAAGACCATTGATAATCTCCCTTGTTCTGGGGCCCCACGCAAGATCTCATCCTGTGGGGTTAAAATGATCATGAGAACGGTGAGCAAAAGTCCCAGAACTACATGGAGGGACCTGATGAATGACCTGCAGAGAGAGGGACTTTGATCCTGCAGTGCCAGGTGTGTCCCCCTGCAGGCCCGTCTGAAGTTTGCCAGAGAGCATATGGATGATCCAAAAGAAGATTGGGAGAATATCATGTGGTCAGATGAAACAAATAGAACTTTTTGGTAAAAACTCAACTCGCCATGTTTGGAGAAAGAAGAATTCTGAGTTGCGCCATACCTACTGTGAAGCATGGGGGTGGAAACATCATGCTTTGGGGCTGTTCTTCTGCAATGGGGACAGGACGACTGATCTGTGTTAAGGGAAGAATGAACGGGGCCATTTATCGTGAGATTTTAAGCCAAAACCTCCTTCCATCAGTGAGAGCATTGAAGGGGGAACCTGGCTGGGTCTTCCAGCATGACAATGATCCCAAACACACCGCTCGGGCAACGAAGGAGTGGCTCCGTAAAAATCATTTCAAGGTCCTGGAGTGGCCTAGCCAGTCTCCAGACCTCAACCGCATGGAAAATTTGTGAAGTCCGTGTTGGCCAGCAACAGCCCCAAAACATCACTGCTCTAGAGGAGATCTGCATTTAGGAATGGGCCACAATACCAACTACAGTGTGTGCAAACCTGGTGAAGACTTACAGGAAATGTTTGACCTCTGTCATTGCCAACAAAGGTTATGTTACAAAGTATTGAGTTGAACCAAATTTATTGACCAAATACTTATTTTCCACCATAATTTACAATTAATTAATTAAAAAATTCTACAATGTGATTTCCTGGAATTTTTTTTCTCATTTTGTCTCATAATTGAAGTGTACCTATGATTAAAATTACAGACCTCTCTCATCTTTCTAAGTAGGAGAACCTGCACAATCAATGTAGCATGCACAAACCAAGCTAGTGTTCTACCTAAAGCACCTGACTGAAGTTAATAATGAGGGACCAAACTGCACCAGGAGACATAATACAGACACCACCGGCAAAGCAGTCTACGTTATTGGTGGTTTGGCTTTGAAAAGACCGATGTTGCACAAAAGACGGCAATCTGCAAACTATGTTGGAAATCGGTTGCCTTTAACGACAGCTCAACAACTAACTTATTTCACCATCTGCAAACTAACCACCGTGCAGAATATGCAGATTATGACAAACTTTGGGAGTCACCTGTCCACCACAGGTTAGGCACAACCAGCTAAGGTACCAGCACAAAACACACTCATCAAACCTTATTGGAATTAGTTTGCAAAAAAAGAAGCCATACAAAGAAATAAAAGCAACTGGAGGCAAGACATAACAAATGCTGTCACGAAGGACAAGATGCCAGGTCAGGCAGTTGAGAATGACTGGTTCAAACAATTTTTGAATACTTTAGACCTAAGATATAAATTTCCAAAGTACAATCTAATCTACTTATCATCATTGATAAAATCCTAGAAAATACAGAGATATATATTTTTTTAACATTGCACACCCCTAGTTAAAACATGACCGACCATTAGGAACTCAATAACAACCCTTGATTTGCTTTTGGTGTGATGTGTTTATATGAACACCACCCAGGGCGGTGTTCAAGGTGTGGTGCAGTCATGGTGATGACAACCTATGAGCAAGGCCCTTAACCTTCAGCTATATGGATTGTACAAGTTTTGTATTAGCTGTAAGTTGCACAAATTTCATTCATTCCTATTCTTAACTGCTTAATCCTCATCAGGGTTGCATGAACGCCAGTGTCTAGCCAGCGGCACAGGGCGCAAGGCAAGAACAACCATAGACAGGGTGCCAATCCATTGTAGAGCACATACCCCCCACACACAGTGCACTTTTAGAGACACCAATTAGCCTAACAAGCATGTCTTTGGACTGTGGGAGGAAACCGGAGTACCCAGAGTAAACCCATGTGGACACAGGGAGGACATGCAGACTCTACACAGAAAGGACCCAGACCGCTCCACCGGGGATTGAACTCATGACCTTCTCGCTGTGAGGCCATACCACCATACCACCCAAGTTGCTCAACTTATGTTTTCAAAGCTGCTGATATGAAACAATAAATATTCTTTCTTGGCTTTTTGAGATTTGTTGCATATTTTCGTTCAGTTCTACACACATCACCATAACACATTTTTAATGTGAGGAGGGAGGTTGAATATTTATGGTTGCAAGTGTATATCTAAAGCATACCTGTCTGGTATTCAGCCAGTATCGAAATGCAAAATGTTTTTAACTGGAATTGCAAAAATACAGTAAAAATATTAAAGATCTAAGCTATACATCACAATAACCACAATCAGCAAACAGATTCAAATGTAAATGAAATTATACACACCATAAAGTGAGAACATAACTTCCTTTAAAGAGTCTTTCTGTTTAAAGAGGTAAATAGCATTTTTCTTACAGTCCACATCCTTTTCGGGATTTAATAAAGATTCATAAATCACTTTGCCAGTTCATTCATTTTCAATACCCCCTTAATCCAACTCAGGGTCGCAAAGAACTGGTCCTAACTGGCAGCACAGGTGTAAGGTGGGGCCCAACCTTAGACAGGGTGCAAATCCATCATATGCACTCAAGCACACACTCACTCACTCACTCACTCACACCGGGACACTTTATAGACACCAAATGACCTAATGCATGTATTCTGAATATGAGAGGAATCCAGACTTGTGGGAAGAAATCCATGCAAGCACAGGACGAACAAGCAAAGTCCACAATGGTAGAGTCCAGTACCAGCAATTTAACTTGGGATCTCTGGAGCTATGAGGTGACAGTGATATTATTCATTTACACTATGCTACCCAAAAGTAGCCCCTGAGAGCCTTTTTATAGGGCAGCAAGGGAAACACTTTTATGCCTTCTTGTCTCAACACCCAGTGTCTAATCAGACCACATCTGTAGCCATTTACATATCTGCCTGAGACATAACCGCCTGCTGAGTTTTGCAGCAACATGACAGTTCTATCTGGGACTGAGAACTGAGCCGCAGACCGGTCTCACCTCTTTCAGGCACAGCCAGTCACGTCTGTGAGTTAATTGCCTAGTGTGAGTACACCCTCAGTCTGTACACAAGGTACTGGTAAAACTTGATGAGCATGTTACTTGATAGAGAGGATAGTCTTAATCAAGGTATTAATCAAGAGAGAGTCATGTTTACTCCAGCTACAATCATGCCTGAGGCAGAATCAGCATTCTACAGTTTGTAGTTACATGTTTAGGCTGTGTGGGGGCTGGAGAAGGCAAAAATGAAGACTAGTATGAGTGTTATGAAAGATGATTGGGGAAATCAAGAGAAAACAGGGGTGAGACTAACAACCCTGTTGCACTTTGAGGTTTTCTGCTTAAAATTGTAAGCCTAACCTTTTTTATCACTTAATAGTGTGACATGATACTCATTACTCCAGTAGTAAAATAACTTTGTACAGACCTCTTGATGTATTGTCATCAAAACTGTATTGACAATTGATTTTATTATAGATTGTGTCCTTCTTTAATGCCACTTCTGAAGCTATAATACGTTTTTATTGGACCAATCTCAGACACAAGCAGCTCAAATTTTTCTTTGCCAATTTTTCCTGTTTTCCTTGTTCTTAAATGACTATAATTGACCATACTGCTGTAGGAATGACCATCCTGCTATTAGAATGGAATAAGGGGTGAAGGCATGGGTTCCTGATTTCATGATAAGTCGTCATAAAAAGGTACAGAAACTATATACAGTACTGTTATACTTCAACTAGAATTTTTCAGTCTCTCAAGACAGTGTGTTAAGCTGAACATCTGATCACTTCCTCATAATTACCACTCACAGAATTAATCTTGTTGTCCTTGTTACGTAACACTGGGATTTTGACCCCAGTGCAGAGCACCAAGTCACTATTCTCAACCACAAGGGAGAACTGGAGGGTGAAACCGGTTACTGGAATGAGCACAGAGACAAAATCTGCTTATTAGGAGCTCCCAAAGCAAACGCCCCTTCCTTAACAAATATATAGGGTATATATTAATTGATTTGTTTTACATATAATAGAACATTTTTGTGATTATTGTTCTTCGTGTACATAATAAGGGAAAGAGCGAAAAAGCATTTATTGCACTGTGGGTGGGATTTGATCCTATTCTACTACCACAGAGGAAGGGCACCAGCAATGGGAACTCAAAATGGCATATATCAACAGTGGCAGCTGTCGCACCAAAGAGTTCTAGAGACTAATTTGGGAGGAACTACCCCTTCAGAGCTCCCTCCAGAACTACATTCGTTCCAGAGCTTTTTTTG
The DNA here is from genome assembly GCA_025084515.1 of Ancistrus triradiatus. Classification (NCBI taxonomy): domain Eukaryota; kingdom Metazoa; phylum Chordata; class Actinopteri; order Siluriformes; family Loricariidae; genus Ancistrus; species Ancistrus triradiatus. The sequence goes on from JAJAGP010000016.1 coordinate 151,644, forward strand.
TGTGTGACACTGAAGTGAAGGCATGCAAATTTTTCTTAGACTCAAAACTGTCCGTCGCATATATGCTTAGTATAGCCTGAAGTTCACCGTCTATGTTTTTTCTCCCATTTTTAGCATGAAGATCTGTTGATTTTATGGCTATCCAGTGTACAAGCATATTTAAAAATGGTGGTTACCCTCAACAAGGCACTTGCCTCTGGAACATTCACTATACGCTTGACTCAGTACATCAGGACCAGTTGGCATACAATTACATCTGGACCAATCACCACATGCTTACAACACTTAGGGTTCCTATATGCTGAGAAAATACCCTACATTGTTTGTTTGTTTTGTTTATTTAATGTTGTTCTTTAGCATCAAAGGCCATTCAATGACAGACACAAGATTACATCAGCACTCAAAGTTATATCAAAACTAATCACATATATACTCAGATTAGGCCAATTTAGCATAATCAAGTAACCTAATGCATGTCTTTGGACTGTGGGAGGAAACAGAGTAAATCCATGCAGGCAAGGGGAGGACATGCAAACTCCACACAGAAAGGACCCAGACCACTCCACCCTGGGATCGAACCCAGGATGTTTTTACTGTGAAGTGACAGTGCTACCCACCGAGCCATCATGCCACCCGACCACACCTTTAAGTAGCAGCTAAAAAGTCCCTATACATTACGTTCAAAGAACTACAATCATTGCCAGTTCCTTTGGTCCGAACACATGAGAAATGCGGCACTTTCACCAGCAGTCCTAAAAAATATGAAATAGTTCCAGTAGAAAGGATATTTTAGGTGCTTAATGAGATGCCTAAAATATTATCCACACACTCAGGCTGAGATGGTTTTCACAATCTCCCAAACTGTGATCTTTTCATTTATTACTTCACATACAGCTTAAATGTGTTCATTTTCTTAAGAATTTGCCTTAATGAGTTACTTGTTCACTTCAGTTACATATTATTCACTTTAAGTCTCTACAATCCATGCTTTTTCTTCAGTTTGACTCCCTTTATAGTCTCTTTCAAATCTTAACTGTTGTAAGCATATAGTTAATAATCATTTTCTTTTCATTCCAATCCCTCCTACTTTGGTCTTTTAAACTATCTTTTTTGACTTTCAGATTTTCTCTGTCTGTTAGTCTTCTAGACCTTTCTGCTTTCTTTAACAGTCTTGTCTTTAGAACAAGATAATCTCTCACACACACCCCAAGGCTGCCCTGCTGTAAATATGCATTAGTGAACAATTACATTGTGCAATATTAAATACACTGCACTACAGAGGTAAGACATTAAGGGCTGAGAAGCGTACAGAGCATTCTGGGGAATGCAGATACCACAAGCACGACAAGTGGGCTTGCTCTATAGCCCTCTGCCGCCCTTTCTGGTCAGAGGCGGCAGTGCAGAGCTGGCTTGAAAAGTAAGTTTTAAACCTCTTCGATAGAAGAAGCCAGCAGCATGAGTGCCTGCTGCCCCTAGTGGTGACAAAAGTTCCTGCAGCCCCTTGACGGTCCTGTGTACAGTCCTGCTTTTCTTTCAAGGTTTCTTGCTTATGCATCTTAGATAAATTACCTTTCCACTGTTGCCTCTGGCTTGCTCCCTTGGGAACTAGACTTGTCTTTTAGTAAAGCTACTTTGTCACAGATAGTTTGCTTATTCTTAAATGATCAGTGTAAATACATTTGCAATAAAACTTGTAGGAGTAGTGAAGATGTCTAATCAAGTCTGCTTTGAACTTGTATAACTAATGTATGCTTGCCATAGTACTGCCCATAAAGATCTTTGGAGCAGTGGTGTAGTGTAGTTTAAAAAAGTGTGTATGCTGTGCCTAGCTGCCCCCCATTCCCCCAAAGTGAACTGCCCCATTTACATTTATAGAAGACTCTTGAATCTTGAGTGACTTGCACAAATGTTTTGTATTCTGCTGAAGATAAGTTTTTTGCAGCTCGAAATCAGTCATCAACAGCAATTTGAAATAGCAAAACACATTTTTTAAGATGGAAGAATAGTTATAAGTGGTTATTTGAAGTCTTAATGTAACTCACATTTGTAAAATATTAAGATTTAGGTTTTGTAAAATCTTTGTCAGAGTTTTTGTGTTGAAAAAAATGGCTGTAATGGCCAGCATATATAATTTTAGATTTCTAAGTGGTTATAATCAAATCTTAGCACTCTTCTAGTGGGTATACTACCTATACAGTGGGGCAAAAAGTATTTAGTCACCCACTGATTGTGCAAGTTCTCCTACTTAGAAAGATGAGAGAGGTCTGTAATTTTCATCAGAGGTACACTTCCACTATGAGAGACAAAATGAGAAAAAAAAATCCAGTGTGTGCAAACCTGGTAAAGACTTACAGGAAACGTTTGACTTCTGTCATTGCCAACAAAGGTTTTGTTACAAAATATTGAGTTGAACTTCTGTTATTGACCAAATACTTATTTTCCACCATCATTTACAATTAAATTCTTTAAAAATCCTACAGTGTTATTTCCTGGACTTTTTTTTTCTCATTTTGTCTCTCATAGTTGAAATGTACCTATGATGAAAATTACAGACCTCTGTCATCTTTCTAAGTAGGAGAACTTGCACAATCAGTGGCTGACTAAATACTTTTTTGCCCCACTGTACCTGTGTATTACAAAGACTACACCACTTGTTTTGGAGACATAAGAAGAATTTTATTTTAAATATTATATGAGTCACAGTTTCAGTGGCTTGGTGTTATCCCAGGAGGGGCTTGCAACTTTAACGTACTGTAGTGCATTTATTGGAGTCTGCGATGGACTATTGCCCTCTTCAGGATGTACCTCTGTCTGCACCCAGTGAATTCCAGGTTAGTCTCCAGACCCTTGGAACCTTCCTCGTTATGACCTCAAGGACTTTAGATAGGAAACATAAATTATACTGGACATTTTTAAAGACTTTTGCTAGACTTTGATAAATCTAGAAACAAATATGCCATTTGGCAGTCAAACAGATAACCCAAAGCTTTGGACAACCCATCAATGACAGTGGAGAAACAGAGGCTGCCAACCTGCATAAAACAGTTAATGATGGGTCCAAGAACATTTGTACCTGGTATATCTGGAGCCAAGTAGTTCTGTCCATGCCATTTAATTCTGCCTGTAAACATATAAATTGACTAAGCATGCCCAGGCATGCCTAAGGTTGTTTTCACATACAGTTTGTTTAAATTTTAAAGTGAAGCTGAAAGTGAACCAACTGCAAATTATCTCAGTTCTTTTCCACATTGTAAGTGAACTTTAAAGAGACCTCGCTGCTCTTTCTGGTCCTCTTCACCACTGATGAGATCTCAGACCACTTGTTCACACCTCAATTCCTGTGTAACATCAAGTCATGTGTATTTATATTTTAATATTGCTGTATTACAAAACAAATAAGAATACAAAAAATGTGATGTTAAATACCAAAACTGAAAAAACAAAAGCAAAGACAAGCATGAAGGTGGAATGATATTTATCATAATTTGGATATTTTGTGGACTGTGGTAGCCTAGCAGGTAAGGTACTGGACTATGGACCAGAAGGTTCAGGTTTCAAATCCCACCTCTGCCAAGCTGCCACTGTTGGGTCACTGAGCAACTCTCTTAACCCACAATTGCTTGGATTGTAAGACTGTATCAACTATATGTCGCTCTGGATAAGGGCGTCTGCTAAATGACATAAATGTAAAAAAGAAAATGTAAATGCATATCAAAACATGTAATGTGAAGAAGGAAGATTTTATGAATACAGTGCATAAAGAAATCTAGAATAGAAAAGAGTAGTTTTTCCAGACTAGAAAATAATAGTTTAAAGCTTAGTTCTTTTATTAAAAAATCATTTCTATCAAGGACTCAAACAAAAACAACAGTGGTAGGAAGAATAACCCTCTGTTATAATTTCAAAATTATTAACTAGGCATTAAAAAAAAGAATGTGTGAGATAAACAATGGAGAGCAATGCACAACACAGTTAGGTGATTATATCCAAAACTGAACTAGCGTTACCAGCAGCAGCAGCAGCAGTGAGAGCTGGAGAGCTGGATCTTGCACAGGACAGATGCTAACAACCCTGTACGCCAAACCTCGGCTGTTCCGCTTTTGATACTGCAAACAAAATGCGAAGTGGTCTGGGATCGTTTTGCTTTCACAATGCATGAATCAAGCAGCCCACAAAACAAACCCAAAACAACCAGTTTTAAGGAACTGAAGTGAGAGCACCTGCAAAGAAGGTTTGAGTCTGGTTTGTTTTTGGAGGTGTTTAGAGGGGTCTGAAAAAAAAATGACTCAACTGTCTGAGTTCACTTTAGATACTGAAACGGTCCAAGTGTGAAAATGCCCCCCAAAAACACAGCACCTACGCTGAGTGCATTCCCAGCCATGCTTGGACTGACCAAAACAGCTTGCTTTGACGGCAATGTACTAGTAGACTTCAAATATGGTGGGGAATGCCCAAAATATGTTATTTCTAAAACATTTCGATTTCCGTGATCAGCAGCCTGGAGTCCATAAAATACCCACAAGTGTTCAGGAAGCAAAGTCTTTGCTGTCCCGTGTCATAATAAACTATATGACGTAGGAGAGTGGGCGGTGCCTCTGCCACACTTTCATTCAATTGTGTGTATTTGGAAGAGCGCGCAGAGCCCTGCGTGTGAGAGTCAGTTACTCCAGAGGAACACGGGTAAGGTAATGAATGCATTTTCTATGGATGTATCAATATGAGACAGAGCTAGCTTTTGTACACATATGAAGTTCGATGAGGTTCGGATCTAAATAGGTTAAAAGCGCCCTGTACAAGGGCGCAGCCGCTCATCAGCGTATTTAGCTTACTATTGTACAAACCTGGCAGGTGGCAGTGTGCCAGCATTGCCCATCTATATTCTGTACAGGTTACTGAGGATGGCAGGAAGGCATACGCAGTTTATGTCATGTATTAAGCGCGATGTCTCACTATGAGCCATGTAAATGCATGTACAGTTTGTTGTGGTCTGTCCTCGGGGTTGTACTGTAAGTATTTTATCAACATGGTTACAAACAAGCACACAGGCGTTGTGTTACACAGCAGGGTAAGTAGGTGCCCGTGTACTTAGGGCATGTATCCAAGGAGAGGTCATTTGTAAGTCACGTTTTATCATGGAGGTGTGTAAACATACGCAATTACCTCGCAGCATAATACGTTTCGCATAAAACTCTGATTTCAGTAATGTAGTTCATGTAATGTATACAGTATTACTGATTTGTTTTTGGTAGTATAATGGGGTTTTACAAGTGACTTAACGTGCACGTATGTTTTAACTACACTGATGAGCAAAAGGGAATGCTTAAGGGACTTCCTGAGTATGTCAATTTTGCACAGTTTTAAGGTAAAAGACAAAAAAAAACCCATCACTATGGAGCCTCATGGGACATATCCCCGTATTTATGCACGATCTCTATTTTGGACTCCGAAAAGCACATGACCAGACACTCTGAAGTGCATTTCCACATGCTACAAGACAGAGACCTTTCACCCACTTTCCAGCAGCACCGGCATGTCACGTGGCGCGCGCGGAGGGAGGGGGCGGGGGATGGGCAGGTTAAGAAATTTGCCTTTCCCCAAGCCTACCCGTCCTTCAAACGACTTTAAATGTAGCCTACTGTTGCAGTTCATCATAGATAGTACAACCTGTGCAGTCAAAAGCATGCGAAGCTGCCAAACAGGATTGAGCCACACGCACATAGTGCCCGCTACATCCCAAATCTCATAATGGCATTTGCATTGGCTCTGAGACATTTGCTCTGGAGTCAGATTTCACACCAAACTCTTCAGAGCTCAAGCGTCACAAATAAAGCTTTGTCATAATAACGAGTATAGCTGAGTATTTTGACTGACATGACTGTACACAACTGACAGCACCCCTGGATCGTTTTTGGTCTTCAGGTAGTTGTTGCAAAGCTTTGATGTGTGTTTGAAGTTATCCTGCTCAGGTACGAATCGTTCTCCACACAAAAATGGTTCAATAACTAGAAAATGTCCTAACATGGCCATCCCAGTCCACTATTTTTTCATTTCCAGAGTGAGATACACCGATCAGCCTTAGCATTAATACTACCTGCCTAATATTAAGTTTCCCTTGTTGCACCAAGACTTTGAAAGTGTCCTGTGGTATCTGGGTATCCGTTAGCAGACACGTTAAGTCTTGTAAGGGCCTCAATGGGTCAGACTTGCTTGTCCAGCACATCCCACAGCTGCTCGATCGGATTAAGACGTGGAATTTGGTGGTCAAGTCAGCACTGTGAACTCTTTGTGTTGTTCAAGCAGTTCCTAAACCGTATGCCCTGCGGTAGGGTATCCTGCTTATAGAGGTTACTGCCATTAGGGAATACCGTTGGCATGGAGGAGTCTACTTGCTCTGCAACAATGTTTAGGTAGGTGCAATGTGTCAAAGTAACATCTATTTGAAGGCCACGAATCAAGATCTCCCAGCAGGACATTGCCCAGAGCATCACACTCTGTGTTATTCACTTCACCTGCTATGGCTGCTCGGTCTTATCTAATTACCTACAGTTTTTTAACCTGTCTTTACCAGCCAAGCTGTAAATGCTGCAATAGCAAAATAATTGAAAGCAAAGCGTGATTTCTACTCCTGAACCCTGTCAAATTGTAACATCTGCCATTCCACAGTGCAGTGTCACAACCTACAAAATGCTGTGTTAACTCAACATTTCTGTAATGCCTTTCTTAGTTGATGTCTCTTCTTGTTGACATTAATTGCAATGATGGTGCTCGTTTTCAGTATTATTATAAGTGCTAAATTAATAATGCAGAATGCAGTTATTAACATTTGAATTTGCTTCCTCAATTCCATTTCAAATTGGAATTCACACTAAAATGCTTCATTACACTGGCACTGATATAGATATGTCATAAACGTAATAAACAAAGTTGTAATCAGGATGAAAAGCGGCATCATAAATGCTATCTGTCTCTTCTTCCTCTTACAGTAAGCGTTTGGAGCCAGCATGGCAGAAGCACATCAGGCGGTGGCCTTCCAGTTCACCGTCACTCCCGATGGCATTGATCTGCATCTGTGTCACGAGGCATTACGACAGGTCTACCTATCTGGCCTACACTCCTGGAAGAAGAGGTTCACAAGATTTAAGGTATTCCCATGGAATGTCCTTGAAACTCGTTGATAACAATTTAAATGACAGTACAGGGCACATGAAAACCAGCTTACTGTTTAATTATTATCTACCAGGAAGGAACATGATGTTATTATAACATATCTATCTAATCTTAAGCTTACTAGCAGTCTTTTTTATTGTATTTACACACATGATGCGTTTTGTATCAGATACTTGTATAATGATTTTATGGCTCTTCTTGAAGGCTATCACTCTGTATTTCTGCAGAATGGAGTTATGACTGGAGTATACCCCGGAAGTCCCTCTGGACTCCTAGTTGTTGTTGGGGGATATATGGGCGGTACAAAGTATGCCAAGATGGATCCTTCACTGGGACTGATCACTAAGATGGCCACTCACATGCCAGTCAGGTAAATAAATTACAGTTTATTTTAAATATGGGTCCAAAATAAGAAATAAGTGAGGGTGGAGGGCAGAGAGAACGTGGCTATGGTGCTTATAGTCACAAATGCACAAAAATCCTTAAAACACTTTTGTCAGAAGTAAGGTTCAGTACCAAAAACTAGTGTCCCAAAGACACTGGCCTAAGTAATATAGATGTCGTGAGTACTTTCAATATAGCATGGTCATTAGGACATAAAAAAGAGTGAAAAAGAAGGATGAAGGACACTGCAGCTGTTTCTTACCACCTCCTGGTTGCACAGAAAGCATGTAAACATGCCGCAGATGTCTAGAGTACAGCTTTACTTCACTAAAGTAAATAACAACAACAGTTCCAGGTGCAATAAATGCCTTCGGGTAGTAAAAACCGGCAACACGTTTCATGTGAACCATCTGATGAATCATGGAATAATTCTGCATCAATAAAACTGCAGTTTTTTTTTGAATTGCAGAGACCAGCCAGCAGCAGATTTATATAAACATGGACACAAATGTTTTTATTGATAACATATCTGCAGTACAGAGCAGAGCTGGTGACCTTCTTAATAAAACTGACATACCTTTTTAATAAAGCTAAGGTGTGGCCCAACTTATTACAGTGTCGGAACGAGATTAATAATAATAATTAAAAAAAAAATAATGATAATAATATCTCATTCCCACAACTTACTAACTGGTTTCTACATTCTCATTGGGTTCACACACCTTAATAAGTCCTGGCCACTCCTTAATCGTATTAAGAAGGGTTGTCACCAGCAGGTCTCGGAAATGCTGAGGGACTGTGGTGGCTTAGTGGTTAGGGTACTGGGCTATGAACCAGAGGGTCCAGGGTTCAAATCCCAACTCTGCCAAGTTGCCACTGTTGGGTCCTTGAGCAAGGCCCTTAACCCACAAATGCTTGGATTGTAAGACTGTATCAATTGTAAGTCAGTTTGGATAAGGGTGTCTGCTTTTAACAGTTACGTGAAAATAATTCACTGCAGGGCACATCCCCCCCCCCACACACAGACACAAACACAAATACAAACAGTTAACGCAAGGCATGTCTTTGGAATTTGGGGGGAAGTCAAAGTACCCGAAGGAAAAGGCTAGAACATGCAAACTCCACACATGAGTCCGGGCCAGTAATCATAGCAGGAATATTTGGAGCTGTGAGGCGACAGCTCTAACCAGAGAACAGAGAATTCACCAAGAATTTAGCAAATAATTTATTGTAGATTGTTTGGGTGAAAAGGTTCTGCAGATGTTATGTGCTTACAAAAAGCTAAAGATTAAATTCTGGCCACAGTCAAGAAATAATTCAACAGGGCTTACAAGATCAAAAAGTTTAGTTCAATTTTGCTAATGGTTCTGTTTCCCTGCAGCAAATACGTAACAGAAGACACCCAGCGAATCATTGGTGGTATGCTTATAGGCACTGGTTTGTGGGTCACTGTTATCTTCTTCATGAGGAGCGTTCTGAAATCCCTGCTGTCTTGGCATGGCTGGATGCACAATCGGCATGGGTCCACATCCTTAAGCACTAAGATTTGGCTGGTGAGTTCCCTGTATAAAGAATGTTCAAAGTGTATTCATTTTCTTGGCAGTGTAAAAATGACTAAACCTGTCAGTAAAAGCTTTTAGGCATGTGTCCACTAAGGAGATTTTCTTAAAGGTGTGATCTTGTTACTTGTTACACTGACGTGTGTCAAATATTTGGAAAAGCTATGTGCTATATTTGTTCTTCAAAGCATGCCCTTCTGTTTTTTGGTATGTTGTTGTGTGGACACATTATCACTGCAGGTACTGGTCAAGTTGTTTTCTGGTCCTAAGCCAATGCTGTACAGCTTCCAGAGTTCACTGCCACGCTTGCCCGTACCCCCTGTGAAGGACACCATGAAAAGAGTGAGTCTGTACATTTGAAACATATAGTGGATAACAGAGTTGCATCTGAAGGCAGCACAGTGGCTCAGTGGATAACACTGCCTCCTCACAGCAAGAAGGTCCAGGGTGGAGCGTTCTGGGTCCTTTCTGTGTGGAGTTTGCATGTCGTCTTCGTGTCCGCGTGGCCTTACTCTGGATACCTCGGTTTCCTCCCCAAAGCATGCGTGTTCGGTTAATTGATTACGTTAAATTGCCATTGGCTTGAGTGTGTATATAAGACTAGTCTAGACGTAACCTTGTGTATAAATGTGATCTTTTTGTGTGTCACTGAAATGGCAACTGATGCTGATAGCGATGTTATATAAACCAAATAAACAAACAAACCTTTTTGAAGGTGACACTCATAGACTCTTACAGAGTGTTTACCACAAATAATTGTTTGTTTGGTTCTACTAAAAAAGCTAAGAACACACTAACCCGGTACTGTACACTTTAACATCTTTTCATTCGTTTGTCTAGTACCTCGATTCAGTGCATCCTCTTATGGATGATGAAACGTACAAACGTATGGAAAGTCTGGCAGAAGACTTTGAGAAGAACTTGGGCCCAAAACTCCAGTGGTACCTGAAACTCAAGGCCTGGTGGGCATCCAATTATGTAAGCTGAAACCATCTATACCCCTTTATGTTTGTATTCCAACTTTAGGTCATTTTTCACAACACCTGCTGTTGTTATTGGCAGGTCAGTGACTGGTGGGAAGAGTATGTGTACCTGCGAGGACGTGGGCCCATCATGGTCAACAGCAACTACTATGCAATGGTACGGCTAATGGCAACTATTTGTACAAATAAATGGTAACACAAAGGTTTACCATTTGGACCATTTGTAGGCTTTAAGATATATGTCATAATGGTGTCACTGTGGGTTATTTTACCTGGGAATTTAAGGGTAATATTCCAGGAAGCAATTAAGTGATTGTGTTTATATGTACAGTATAATCAGTTAATAATTGATCCACTAGTAGGTCATGCTGACAAATGGCGCTCCTGCTATTTTCATGTACATTGTAATGAGAAATCTACAAAACCCATTGTATGTTTAATTTATTATGCATGGCATTGTATGTATGTCATGAAAAGCTCTGTTAAAAAAGATGGCAGCGGCTGCTGGCATATGCCTGGCTCTGCACTGTTGCTAGCTTTAGCTTTAGCCTCTTTGACTTTGTTTGTTTTGTCAAACTCTGCATATTCAGCGGGGTGATGCTGTTTTATTAAATCGGTTATTCCGCTCGTTTTCGGAATTGATCCTTCACGACTTATTTTCGTCATGTATGTAATACAAACAGCACACTGCCCAAGTTTCAATGCCAGAGACATGGTTGTGTTCAAAATGGATAACAAGCTCGTAGTAGTGTCCCTAATCCATCAATCAGTAATAAGGTATTTAGGGAGACTATCTAGATGACTAGCTAAGTAGCACTCAAAACACAGCCGAAATCTATAACGCTTCCTTCTCATCATGTCAACAAATGCTCTTCAACAAACTCTGGAGTGCCTGAAACTTTGAATTATGAACTGACCTGACCTAAATTATGAATTAAAGTTAGTAAAAGCACTGTGCTGTTCATATGGATGACCGGCATAGAAGCAGTTGTATGGGACCGCCTGAAGCCGATCACACTAAAACCGAGCTTACAAGAGAGAGGTGCCTTGTTTTTGGCTGATGTATTTTCGCTCCGGTAAAACATCCCCGATTTCAGAGAGTTAATCATTACTCCGAATCAGTCTTCAGAGTAACTGCGTCCATAACAAGGTTATTCTTTTGTATCTTCGGTCTCACTTTATAATCCAGTTCTGTGTTCTGTTCTTTAATCTGACGGAGACTTTCCCAGCTGTTAACAGACTGTTTCTAGGCCGTGATGTATGTTATGCTAAGTGGCTAGTGAGCTTTACCCAGCATGCTGTTTAATGATGTAGTTCTACTCGGAGCTCAGCGAAAAAATATTCTATAATTTTCTGCCTATTTGTTAGAGATGTGTTTCTGCTATGGAGATATATGGAAAATGCGTACCGTACGGGAAATTAACAGTTGAACCGGTATACCGCCCAGCCCTAATCTAAGTAGTTATGAACAGTTTCAGATTTCATTTATAAACCTTTAAAAACATTATTATAAAACCCTTATTCTCCCTGTTCCAAAATGCACGTGTCAAGATAGAATATGCAGCTAGAATATGTATCCATCTTTAGTGTCTGTCTTGTGTTTTGTAAGCGAGGAAAGGATTTAGTCAAATCTGAGAAAACAACTTGTAACCATGGCAACTGTACATGATATGAATGGCTGGGCAGGTCAATCGGTACACTTATTGCCTACTTTATCAACTACACATCTAAAACATTTATCACTAGAAAGTGAATACTACAAGTTCAACCGTCACATTAGGTACACCAAGATCTTTTTCCATGTGTTAATCATCATCTAGCCTCCACTTCTGTGAACCTGGTCTATTACGATATACTAATAACTGACTACTTAATATATGTGACCTTGAGACTTGGCTTTTGCCACTGTTGCAGTCCTGTTAATAAAATAGACCATGAAGGCTACTGCTTGATAATATATGGTTGTTGGTGGTTGAGTAGTTGACAGTTTTCATTTATAGGATATGTCTGGCTCATAAATTGTGAACAGCAACAGACCGCGCTACAGCCAGTATCTATATTACAAAGTAATAAGTGCTTAAATATGGTTGGTGGACCTAATAAAAATGCTACGTACTGTATGTATGTGTAATAAGCATTTGCAGCTAGGGAACTGCCATATCAGTGTATTTCGACTTACACTTCACATTGCCTTGACATTGCAAATGTGTTGAGCTATATTATATTTATATTATATTTTGCTTTGTTTGAACTGCTATTCCATCACTTATTCATAGACAAAATGTCTTATTTACAACCCCAGGACTTTCTGTACGTCTTTCCCACTAATCTGCAAGCTGCCAGGGCAGGTAATGCCATCCACGCTATCATGCTTTACAGAAGAAAACTGGACAGAGCCCAACTCAAACCCGTAAGTCCTACTTTTTTCAGTACCTAAACTAACCTTAAGCTAACTTTAACATAGGGCTGTTTGCTCAGATGGAATGCCCCTTTCTCAAGGGGAAAACAGACAGTTAGAGACAGACGGTGTGAAACATGGTGTCCTATTTCTTAGTAAACACACATTATTCTTATTATTGTAGTTATTCCTTCATTTTAGGGCTTGCCATTTCATGTTGTCATAATGTATAGTACATTCTTATGGCAATGGAGTAAAGTCCACTTTGAGTCTACCTAGGGACTGGTTAGCTACAGTGGTGTGAAAAAGTGTTTGCCCCTTCCTGATTTCCTTTTTTTTTTTGTATGTTTGTCAGACTTAAGTGTTTCGGAACATCAAACCCATTTAATTATTAGTCAAAGACAACACAAGTAAAGACAAAATGAAGTTTTTAAATGAAGGTGTTTATTATTAAGGAACAAAAAAATCCAAACATACATGGCCCTGTGTGAAAGTGATTGCTCCCCCTTGTTGAAACATAAGTTAACTATGGTTTATCACACCTGAGTTCACTGTCTCTAGCCACACCCAGGCCTGATTATTGCCTCACCTGTTCCCAATCAGGACATCACTTCAATAGGGGCTACCTGACAAAGTGAAGTACAACAAAAGATCCTTAAAAGCTACATATCATGCCGAGATCAAAAGAAATTCAGGAACAATTGAGAAAGAAAGTAATTGAGATCTATCAGTCTGGAAAGTGTTATAAAGCCATTTCTAAAGCTTTGGGTCTCCAGCGAACCACAGTGAGAGCCATTATCCACAAATGGCGAAGACATGGAACTGTGATGAACCTTCCCAGGAGTGGCTGGCCGACCAAAATTATCCCAAGAGCGCAGCGACGACTCATCCAAGAGGTCACAAAAGACCCCACAACAACATCCAAAGAACTGCAGGCCTCACTTTCCTCAGTTGAGGTCAGTGTTCATGCCTCCACCATAAGAAAGAGACTGGGCAAAAATGACCTGCATGGCAGAGTTCTAAGACGAAAACCACTGCTGAGCAAAAAGAACATTAAAGCTCATCTCATTTTTTCCAGAACACATCTTGATGATCCCCAAGACTTTTGGGAAAACATTCTGTGGACTGACGAGACAAAAGTTGAACTCTTTGGAAGGTGTGTGTCCCATTACATCTGGCATAAAAGTAACACAGCATTTCAGAAACAGAACATTATAGCAACAGTAACATATGGTGGTGGTAGTGTGATGGTCTGGGGCTGTTTTGCTGCTTCAGGACCTGGAAGACTTGCTGTGATAAATGGAACTATGAATTCTGCTGTCTACCAAAAAATCCTGAAGGAGAATGTCCGGCCATCTGTTTGTGACCTCAAGCTGAAAACGATTAACCAGAAAAAACACCACCAGCAAGTCCACCTCTGAATGGCTGAAGAAAAACAAACTGGAGACTTTGGAGTGGCCTAGTCAAAGTCCTGACCTGAATCCTATTGAGATGCTGTGGCATGACCTTAAAAAGGCCGTTCATGATCGAAAACCCTCCAATGTGGCTGAATTACAACAATTCTGCAAAGATGAGTGGAAAAATTCCTCCACAACGCTGTAAAAGACTCACTGCAAGTTATCATAAACACTTGGTTTCAGTTGTTGCTGCTAAGGGTGGCCCAACTAGTTATTAGGTTTTTCACACAGGGCCATGTAGGTTTGTATTTTTTTCCTCCCTTAATAATAAACACATTCATTTAAAAACTGCATTTTGTGTTTACTTGTGTTGTCTTTGGTGCAATATTTAAATGGGTTTGATGTTCCGAAACACTTAAGTGTGACAAATATGCAAAAAAAATTAAAATCAGGAAGGGGCAAACACTTTTTCACACACTTGTAATTCATATAAGCCATTTGGATTTAGGTCTGTGTTGATGACATGTCCTTTCTTTTATTGAGTATATACAAGCCCAAATCAGAAAAAAAGTTATGTCTATATGGAAAATGTAAATTAAATTCATTGTTCCTTACATTTACTTTTATTTCATTGCAGACAGTATGAACCCAATATTTTTCATTTTTTTTCCGGTCAACTTCATTTCAGTTTTTAATAAACATCCATTCCTGCATTTCAGGCATGCAACACATACCAAAAAAAGTTAGAACAGGAACAATTAAGGGCTATTTGCATAGTTCAGTTTGCATATTTCAGTCCTGATTTTTTTTCTGATTTGGCATGCTATGCATTGTCTTGTTGAAAAATGCATGGACGTCCCTGGAACCGATGCCATGAAGGCAGCTTATGTAGCTTTAAAATCTCAGTGTACTTTTCTGCATTAATGCTGCCATCACAGAAGTGTAAATAACTTTTGCCAAGGGCACTGACCCAACCCCATACCATGACAGATCCTGGCTTTTGGACTTGGTGCTGATAAAATTCTGGATGGTCCTTTTCATCTTTGGTGAGGAACACATGGCATCCATTTATTCCAAAAAAGATCGGTAATACTGATTCGTCTGACCACAATACACGTTTCCACTGTGTGGTGGTCCATCCCAGATGCCTCTCGAATCCAGAGAAGTCAACGCTGTTTCCTCACATAGTTAACATGAGGCTTCTTTTTGCACAGTAAAGTATTAAGTGGCATCTGTGAATGTAACTCAGTATTGTATTGCTTCGACAAAGGTTTGCCAAAGTAATTCCTTGCACATATGTCCTTGATAAATGACAGTACTTGATGCAGTGCCATCTGAGAGATCAGAGATCATGGGTCATCAGTTTGTGCTTGTGCCTGTGCCCGTTGTGGACTGAAATTTCTCCAGATTCCTCTTGAATTTGTTGACAAAGTGCAGATGCTATGCCCGCCTTTGATTTTCAAATATAATATGTTTATCTGTAAAGGAGATGAAGTTGACCAGAGAAAACATAAAATATCGTGGATTCATACCGTCTGCAATGAGATAAAAGTAAATGTAATGTTTTTAATATTTTTTTTGTATTTTTTTTTTTTTTTGCATTTCATTTTTCGTACTATTCAAACTTTCTGATATGGGAATGTACGTTCACTTGGGTAAACTTTCACAGCGACATCAATGAAATGACTTACATAATAAGACAGCAGCTGCATTGTAAACCTGTGTTTTGTTATTCTTTTTCTACACATTTCCTCTCTCTCTCTCTCTCTCTCCTCTCAATCTCTCTCTCTCTCTCTCTCTCTCTCTCTCTCTCTCTCTCTCTCTCTCTCTCTCTCTCTCTCTCTCTCTCTCTCTCTCTCTCTCTCTCGATCTCGACTAACCCTTACCTTTGTGCATGGTTATTAAAGATCTCTCCTAAACATTGCTGTGTTTTATCCTTGCTCTCGGATGTTGCCACATTAAACAAAAACAGGTTTACTTGGTGGAGAACAGAGTGCCATTGTGTTCGGCACAATGGGAGCGGATGTTTAACACATCCCGCATTCCCGGCTTGGAAACAGGTAAGAGAGAGCCGAGCGAGGTCCAGTCTATGGCCCCTGCCTTAAAGCCCTTGCAACTGCTAACCACCAGCTTGCAGCCTCATGTCACTTACAATCAGCACTGGCTGCTGTACAGTTATTTTTACGTATAGAATTTGACTTGTGATTTATCTGCTTATTAGATAAATCACTGTCAATATGAAATAATGGTGAAACTACCAAGCTATATCTTTAATGCATTTCAATTAGGGTTTAATGGGAACTGTGCTTGTGACATGAGGCTGCATGCATCTCCACTCTCCAGAACATCTTCTGACATGTATCTGTCTGGCACCCTTCCATCCTCTTTTCAATCATTCGTCTTCCTTTTTCTGTATCATTGTCTGTCGGTTGGCGCTTGGGATTCCCATGTTATCTGTTTAGTGTCTGACTCTCCCTCTTGCTTCACAGCTCATGGCTTTAAACACTATTCCCATGTGCTCATCCCAATATGAGCGCATGTTCAACACCTCTCGAGTACCCGGTATAGAAGAAGGTAGAGCTCTTTCCTGTCTTCTGCTTGTGTACCTTTCCAAATCAAACAGAAACACCATTAAATCAAAACAAGCATGTGGCATATGATTATGAAGCATGATACTGCATGGATGTGATCTTGCACTGTGGATTGGGTGTCTCTGTCTGTGCTTCTCCTGGTTGATATTAATCAGGAAAATGTGAGTTAGGAGTTTAAATGAATTAGGATATGGATAAAATTAAGCACGGATTAATGTATGAAGCTGTTTTCCAGCTCATGTTTGAAAGGAGTTCAATAGAGGGCATATGCTTTCTAAGACTGCTGGGCATTTTCATGTAGACTGAAGATTCATTTAATTCAGCTTTTAATAGAAACCTAACATTCAACATGCATGAAAATGATTCATTGAATGCACTGACTGCTGTGCAATTAACATTACCCATATTAGCTTGAAGCCATTAACATGTGGTAGTTGAGCTTTCATAAAGACCCTAACTGATATGACTGTAATCTCAAAGTCATATGAGTTACTAAATTTCCTTGGAGGGTGAGGGAATTATGGGAGAATGCTTTAAGGGAAGATCATTTCCATAAAGCCCAAACAATTGTTTGCTCTGTACTAAGCATCACCATTCAATTTACATTTCTCTAAAATACAAATCAACTGTTAAGTGTGATGCTTAGGACATAATAGTTTGGACCTTGATTTCTTAATCTCCATGTCAAAGGATCATCACAGGTAGAGGGGCCATATAAACTATGCCCTAACCACTCCTATGAAATGAACATGGTTCAGAAGATTTCTACTCATAGTTGATAGGATGGGAATAAATTCTTGACTTTATGCACATTGATCTAAGAACTCCACACTTATCCCATTTCTCTTTATGCACAGATGTCATTCAGCACGTGAATGAGAGCAAGCACATTGTGGTGTTCCACAAGGGACGCTATTTTAAGGTCTGGATGTTTTACGACGGCCGCTTGCTGTTGCCCAGAGAGATAGAGCAGCAGATGGAACGCATTCTGGCAGACAAGTCCGAGCCTCAGCCTGGAGAGGAGAAACTGGCTGCACTCACAGCAGGAGACAGGTGAGGGTGCTATAGACAGCACTGATCACACTCTCATTTTCTCTTATTTTCTCTGCACGAAGTACCAGAAACTTTGGCCACAATAAAATGATATTTTAACATACACACAAAATGCAATATTAGAAAAATAAAAAAATCTCTTTTTTATCATATGGGATGACACATTATGCCATAGGACAAAGTTCTTTTTGTTTCTTAGAATATTTGTCCAACATTGGTTGAAATACATTTTCTGGCTTTAACTGGAACCCAGTTCGGACCGGTTGTTATTTTTGAATATGAATGTGTTATTTGTGTATTTTTCTTGTGAAATAATGAGGCTTCCTGCTTGCAGAATACCCTGGGCGAAGGCCCGGATAGAGTTCTTCAGCAGAGGGAAGAATAAGCAGGCTCTTGATGCAGTGGAGAAGGCTGCTTTCTGTGTAACACTGGATGACACCGAGCAGCGTTATGAGCCTGATAACCCTGTCCAGTCTCTGGATAGCTATGCTAAGTCTCTGCTTCATGGGAAATGCTACGACAGGTAGTGTTTTTTTGTTACATAATTATACAACGTATTCATGTTGTTTTCTGTTTGGAGGGCTGTTTCATTAGACTGTGACCTAGATTACAAAAACTATATCATATGAGGGGACAATGACATACTTACATTTCCAGTATTTGGCAGACTCCCTAATCCGGAGTGACTTACAGCTGATACAGTCTACATTTACATTTACAGCATTTAGCAGACGCCCTTGTCCAGAGCGACTTACAATAATATGATACAGTCTTACAATCCAAGCAATTGTGGGTTAAGGGTCTTGCTCAAGGACCCAACAGTGACAGCTTGGCAGAGGTGGGATTTGAACCCTGGACCTTCTGGTCCAGAGTCCAGTACCTTACCCACTAGGCTACCACAGTCTAGCAACATACAGCCTAACCAAATGAGTTATATGGAGTTAAGTGTCAGTATCATCCTAGCAGTGCTGAGTCTTGAACCTTGTACCTTTAGGTCAATAGTGTAGTCTACCTTGACAGTCTAGAACAAGAGACTAGTTGGTTTGGGGTTAACATTTTCATTCTTAAAGTGGAAAGCAACACTTCAGCAATAGAACCAGTAGCTAAGATAGCCATGTTACGTACAGGACAAAAGGAGAACCAGCAAATTAAAGGGTCAATTAAAATTAATGCAAGTGGTCACACAGGCCATTGAAGACTTCATGTATTTATGGTAACTCATTGGTTAGTTCTGGGCTATTAATCACTGGCTCTGCTTAACTACCAGTGTTGGGGCCCTTGAGGCAAGGTGACTGAGTTTCAACTGCTCATCTGTATTGTTAGTTGCTCTGGATAAAGGAGTCCACTAAATGTGTAAATTTTAAACGTTGTACATTACAGCGTTGTGTTTTGCACACGTTTATTGTCTTTTTGTTTCTTTTTTGTATAGGTAAACTGTTATTTTGCAGTCACATACACTACAGATTAGTTTGCTTTAATGTTGACTTGAATGCATATTTCTAGCTATCTTATTAACTTTTTTTGTTTTCTTATCTCTAGATGGTTTGACAAGTCCTTCAACCTGATCGTGTTTAAGAATGGCACAATGGGTCTGAATGCTGAGCATACATGGGCTGACGCCCCCATTGTTGGCCACTTATGGGAGGTGAATACCCTAGTCTTACACATACAGTATTTGCACACATTTTATGTCACCTGTAACAGGATTATAAATTAAATGTGTATGTTTCGTCTTGATGCATGCTCAATGATCCAGGTAAGAAAATCCCAGAAGTTGAATCTGTTCATCTGGACATAGATTTTGTTCCAACAAAATCTATGTCCAGATGAACAGATTCAACTTCTGAAATGTGTATGTTCTTTAATGGCTGATACGTGTGTGTGTTGCAGCAATTGTTGTCTTTGGATCCTGTAAAGTTGGGATACACTGAAGACGGTCACTGCAAGGGCAAAACGCACCCTAATATGCCCGGACCCCAGCGTCTCCAGTGGGATATTCCAGAAGAGGTACTGCGACTGTTCAGAGCTTTTCTTTTTGATCTGAAGCAGAAATCTGTGACCTTCACCTGTGTTCAATTATTCTGCGTCCTATCTATTACAGTTTGCTTGTCATGTAGATGCTTGTGATCATTCATGTCTGTCTGTAACAAACACATTTCATTCTTATTTGTGCAGTGTCAGTCAGTGATCAGCAGCTCTCTGAAGGTGGCTAATGCCTTAGCAGATGATGTGGACTCCCATATTTTCCCTTTCAATGACTTTGGCAAAGGCTTGATTAAGAAGTGCAAGACCAGTCCAGACGCCTTCATTCAGATTGCCCTCCAGCTCGCCCACTTCAGGGTAACCACCAATCATATCATTCTAGGTTGATTATTTTGATTTAAACCAAAAGCATAATGTTTATGACCAGAATATTACTTTAAGATTATCTTATCATTTCTTTGTTCTCCGATATGTCAGGATAAGGGCAAGTTCTGCCTGACGTACGAGGCATCCATGACACGGCTGTTCCGAGAAGGTCGCACTGAAACTGTTCGCTCCTGCACCATACAGAGTTGTAACTTTGTCCGTGCCATGATGGATGAAAAACAGACAGTAAGACGCCATTCTCCTTATGGCTTATATACCAAGTGTTCACCAAGTGGCTCGATGTATAAATACAATGGGACCTCAGTTCTCGCCATTAACTCGTTCCAGAAGGCTTGTCAAGAACCGAAAACAACGATTCAAATCTTTCCCATAAGTAATAATGTTAATTGAATTAATCCGTATCAGATTCCCAGGAAATCAACACTGTATAAGGCATTATATGCTTTAATGGAGGTATATTGTACAGGTGCTCCCTGATTTATGATGCGGATATGTTCCGACAAATCAATCATAAGTTAAACTGATCATGAACTGAGGAGTTTAATGAGTGTTTGGTAGAGCAGTCTGTACTGTTGAATAGCGGAGTTATGAAAAGGATACTACAAGTAATGATGAGTACGTTAATGTTTAAAACACTTACATTAAGCTACAGCTGGCCAAAATCATTACCACAAAGCTTATTTTATATGAAAGTGTTGAAAAATCTCATGTAATTTAGTGAGTAATGGATTGAAAGTGAAAAGTAAAAGCTTATTTGCTCTATTTGATGAACTCTGGGTGCTAGCATAGCTGCTAATACTAACTGCAGCCTGTGTTCAGGAGCATTCAATTCCTGTTTTGCTTTCGGTTGGCTCTTATAATCTAATCTTTTTAGGATAAATGGAGACTTATTTGCACTAAGAATACAGAACTGTAGACATGAAAATAAAGAAAAACATGACAAATTAGGGAGATCTTCTGAGGGCTATTGTGAACCTAAATCACTGTGTACTGAATCATGACTTGTGAGTCATGAATCGTGAATCGAGTTTTGGCTGCAATGAGTCAAGCGACTCAACTCATACAAGTTTAAGCAAGTGCACCGAGCAAACAACAAGAACTGAGACAAGTTTTTCAAGTCAATATGGGTCGAGAACCAAATTTCACAAGTTCTTAGGTGGTCGAGAACAGAGGTAGCACTACCGGTATACTATATGAGACATGTACAGTGTAAATTGGGGCATGAAAAGGAAATGTGCAATTTTCTGGGAATTATAAATGCAATACCTATAATAATTTTGATGTTGATACATCGTATGATTTGTCACCTGCACTAATCAACTGACAGACTGCTTCAAAACTACGTTTCTCTTAATATACTAGTCATGATTAATTGGGATATTAGAATTGCAGATAAACTGACAATGAATGTGGTGAAGTGATATGCTACACAAAGGCCTAAGGTTTAATATGTTTAAGGGCCAGAAAATTTTCTCACTTTACGATACTTATGAGCCATTTTTGGGTTGGCTATGTTTTGGAAATTGTGTTCTAAATTAACACTAGGTTTTGAGATAACATTGTGGTGAAAATACTCAGGAATTTAGAAAACAGGTGTCTATGTAGTATATTGTTACTTGTGCACATCTAACAATTTATGAAGGGGACTTTGCCAAGGTCACGGAAGGCTATGACTTTTTTATAGATATAAAACGTTCTGTAGCACACATACAGTGGGGGCTAAAATCCAACAGTAAACAAGCAAAACAGAAGCATTTTCACTAGCGGTCTCAGACTTTAGTCACCTACTGTAGATTATGTCGGTATTATGTATGATACATTTTATAGCTAAGGTCATATGATCGCACGTGACTCATACTTTTGGCCTGTAAAATAGCCATAGATAAATCGTACAGTATTTTGTATCTTCTCTGGATAGTATGTCTGATTATTCACCATCATTTTTACTTCAGAGAGAGGAGAGGATGAGATTGCTGAAATTAGCAGCAGAGAAGCATCAGGAGCTCTACAGATTAGCCATGACAGGTAAAGGTATCGACCGCCATCTTTTCTGCCTCTATGTGGTGTCCAAGTATCTGGGAGAGGACTCCCCTTTCCTTAAAGAGGTGAGAAATACTCTACAGTGAACTCTACACAAAACCTGGCAATGACCAGGACCTATTATGAAGATAATAAACAGTGAACTGTCTGTAATTACATGAAATGGAATATTCTTTTGTGTAGGTGCTGTCTGAGCCATGGAGATTGTCCACAAGTCAGACTCCTCTGCAGCAGCCGGATATGTTTGATTTGAAAAAGCACCCTGAATATGTCACCAGTGGAGGTGGATTTGGACCGGTATGTCCTTGGGTGGAATTGATCGATTGGCCTCTTGTCTAGGGTTGGTTTCCATGGTCAGTCGTGCCTGTGTGGCACTCACAGTTGCTAGCAGTGATGTAGCATTCGAAAATAATACTGAAGTGGCACTCGGGTGGCACAGCATCAGTTCGCTAGCCCACGTTGGTTCGATTCCAGCCGGATCAGGCATCATGCAGGCATGATTAGCCTCTCCTTCCTGAGACACAGCCAGACGGCGAGGTTGTCCCCTAGCACTGCAACAGTGATCCATACCCATTCACATTCAAAGTACATGCTCATCTGCTCCCTGTCAATTCTGGGATAGGCTTCACACCCCCTAGTGACTCTGACCAGTGACTATGAACATAATGCATGGAGGTTCAAATATTCAAGAAAAGATTACTAAATATTCAAAGAATTCAAGAACTTTTTTTGCTGTCTATGACATGAAAAAAATAAGCATAAGACTAAAAATCAGTGAGCACTATGATGTCTGTTTTATGAACTAATGTCTGTTTACATTAACCGCTGCTTTGTGTGGAGCTCTTTACATCATATTGTTTATTTTATTATCTAAAGAGAGGGTTTAAGGAACAAGTCGTCATCTAAAGACGTAATTTAATGGCCACACATGTTTCTATCTCAGGTGGCAGATGATGGTTATGGAGTATCCTATATCATTCTTGGAGAGGACCTCATCAACTTCCACATATCCAGCAAACATTCCAGTCCAGAGACCGTAAGTACTGCACGGTTACTGTTTACAAAACACAGGAATTCACTTCATATCGATATCTGCATTGTTTACTGACGGGACCATTTTGTCTCTGCTTCGAACATTTTGTCTTTGTAGGACTCTCATCGTTTTGGCAGCCATATTAAGCAGGCCATGCTTGACATGTTGGATCTGTTCCATTTCGACAAGAAGGCTAACAAATGAGCATAAAATGGATTTCATTTTACTGAAAGGCTCTTTTAGTTTCTACACAGGCATGTACAGAGCTGCGTACAAAGGGATTATGTGTTAATTTATGATTGAAAAACTAGGAAATTGGGAAATTAAATCATGTGAATCGTACATGCAAGTGGATATTGTATTTTCTTTTGAAATCCACTAGGTCCATTAATATTTGCTTGTATTAATCTCCGAAGCTAAACGTCTGAGGAGTCTCTCATCAGCAATAACTTCTTTTTCATGTTGAATTGTTTATCAGAAGCTGCAAAACTCACACGACTGTTATATGCAAATTCAATGCAATGTTTTTAACTGAATATTTCATGCTCAGGTTGAAACTGTTAAAGTGCATGTTAGTGACACTGAAGTAGATTAGTCACTAGAGGGAGTCATTGGCGTTCGTACGACTTTGAAACTGTTATTTTTAATTTATTTTTTTTTAGCTGACTTGACGTTTCTCGTGCACGAGCTGTACAGTGCAAATGTATGCAGAAGTCATTTCTCCACTCGATGAACTCTAGCATGAACTACAAGTGGGAAAATCTTCTCTCAAAGACAAAATATTCCTGAGAAAAACTCGGTTCAGTGGATCAGGTGGCTTTAATGTACATTGAGCATCCTGACAGGAAGTTTTTCCTTGCCACTGTCGCCCAAGGCTTGCTCAATTTGGGATTGGACGTAGTTACTAGGAGATAATCTAAACTTGTAAAGTTGCTTTGAGACAATGCTCCATTGTAAAAAGCGCTATATAAATAGATCTGACTTGACTTGACTTGACTGAGAAATGACTGATGAATAGTAGGAAGGCATATAACTGTTTTGTGATTTAGAAAAAAAAAACGTTTCTCTAGAAGCAGTGTATGCAGATTGCTTCATGTCCATGTACATGACTATTCAATCAACATGCCTTAAAAGTGGTGATCCTAAGTCACTCCAGGTTTGAATTTCTCACACTCCTATAACCACTAGGATGAAGTTGTTGCCCGACGGTGACATTTAAACAGGTTGACACAAACACCCAGCTTCATATGGTGGATAGTCTGCAACCATGCAAGGGCAAAGGGTTGTATGTATATTGTTCATTAATGACAGAATGTGCTCTTTATTTATCCATGTTATCAGGACACATTGTGTTTCAAGGAGAAGGGTGTGCTTATTAATCTCTTTGATGTAATCCTATGATTGTAAAAAAAAAGTGCTGATAGAAAATAAAAATTGACTGGGAATAAGTGTAATTCAACTATGTTCTATAATGATGCATATTTTGAATGCTGAACTACATATCTACTTTGCATATCTGTTTTGACAATGTGGGCGTAAGTAAGAATATTATACACAGTTCTACCTTAACTTAAAACCTTTGATAGGTGAAGTGAATAACAGTGGCAGTATGATACACTGGGCAATGTACTGCTGGGAAGTCTTGGGTCCTGGCATTGATGTGTATGTTACTCTGACATATGCCACTTAGCTAAACATTGCTGCAGACCAAGTACACCCCTTCAGGACAAAACCCTAATGGCAGAGGCCTCTTAAAGAAAATAAAAGCTTAATGTGCCTTCGCACTCAGGAATGGTTTGAGGAGCATTACAAAGAGTTCAAGGTGCTGACTTGGTCTCCAAATTCCCCAGTTGGATGTGCTGGACAAACAAGTCTGATCTGTGGAGATGTCACCTTACAACTTACTTAAAGGAAGAGCAACTAAAGTCTTGGTGCCAGATATCACAGGACACCTTCACAGGTAGGGTCAGAGCCTTCTAGACAGTTTCAGCATCATGGCTGATAACGTGTGTGTGCGTGTGTGTGTGTGTGTGTGTTCCACTCCATAATTGAGGCCACTCATGTTAAGGTAGGTAAAATATAAAATGAACATAGATTATGCAATAACATCCAGCATATAGCACTAAGGCTTCTTCTATAATGTTTTATGTAGAGCATACCTCTCAATACAGAATGACTCCAAATCTTCCAGTGTTCTATCTTCTCTCATCTGAACTCTCCTTTTCAGTTCACCCTGCATGTTTTCAATGGGGTTTAAGTCAGAAGACTGTTTAGGCCAAATAACAATGGAACTTGATCCATTTTTGAGTCAACATACAGCTGGTTTGGACCCTCTATTGCCTTCAGAACTACTTTATTTCTTTGCGCCATAGATTCAACAGGGTGCTGCCAGCATTCCTCAGAGATTTTCATCCATATTGGCACGATAGAATCAAGCAGTGGCTGCAGATTTGTCAGCTGCACATCTATGATGTGAATCTCTTGTTCCAACCCATCCCAAAGTTGCTCCATTGGACTGAGAACTGGTGACTGTGGTGGCCATTTGAGCACAGAGAAGTCATTTTCATGTTCAAGGCACCAATTTGAGATGATTTGAGCTTTGTGACATGGTGTGTTACCCTGCTGTAACTATGTTCACAAATGCAATGGACAGCAACAATACTCAGGTGGCATTTAAACAAGGCTCTATTGGTATTACGGGACCCAAAGTAAGCCAAGAAAACAAATCCCCACTTACACCACTATCACGCTGAACCATTGATACAAGGCAGGATGGATCCAGGCTTTCATGTTGTTTACACCAAGTTCTGATGCTAATATTCAAACGTTGCCTCATAAAACCAGGAAATATTTTTCCACTCTTCTATCGTCCAATTTTGGTGAGCCTGTGCAAACTGTAGCCTCAGTTGCCTGCTCTTATCTGATATGTAGCCAACCTGCTTCAAGTTTTGACATGACACATTCAGAGATGCTCTTCTGGATACCCTGGTTGAAAGAAGCAGCCTTTCTATGAGCTTGAACCAGTCTGGCCGTTCTTGTCTGACCTCTGGCACTAACAAGGCATTTTTGCGCAGAGAACTGCTGCTTACTGGATGTTTTCTCTTTTTCGGACCATTCTCTATAAACCCTAGAGGTGGTTATTTGTGGAAATCCCAGTAGATCAACAGTCCAACACCAACAACCATGCCATGTTCAAAGTCGCTTCAATCTCATTTTTTCCCTATTCTGATGCTTAGTTTGAAATTCAACAGGCTTTCTTGACCGTGTCTGTGGACACAGTGTGACACAGACTGTGGTAGCATAATGGTTAAGGTACTGGACTATAGACCAGAAGGTCCAGGGTTCAAATCCCACCTCTGCCAAGCTGCCACTGTTGGGTCCTTGAGCAAGGCCCTTAACCCACAGTTGCTTGGATTGTAAGACTGTATCAATTGTAAGTCGCTCTGGACAAGGGCGTCTGCTAAATTACATACATGTAAATGTCAAACTGCATTGGTTGATTTGATATTTGTGTTAATGAGCAGTTGAAAAGGTGGATGAATGTATGTTATGGCAATTTGTCTGATGATCAAACTAATTGTAGCTTCTTGGCATGACCATGACCACTTAAGGATTCTTTAATAAAACAAAAATAAACATAAACCAGTACCATTTTGCTTAAATGTTGCTGGCTAATAGTGGTTAGAACAGAATATTTTTCAGTTGAGACAGTGTTGTGTTGATGTGTCTGCATAATATTTAACAAACTAAAACATCTGAAGAAATCTGATAAATCACTGAACAGACAACTTTTATAAAAATGTGCTAACAGATAGAAATGAGATAGATACCAATTAATACTGCTTGCCTAAAAATATTATTTTTCAAGTGATCATTCACGTTGAAATAAAACAAAATGCTAACATATTCTTAAACGTTATTAAGGTATTGATATTATTATTTTGGGTAAGAAGGTTTGTTTTTAAATTTGCCTTATTGAACAGTCTTAAACAGCATCCACACATATTGCAACACAGTTGTCCATACTCTTAAATATTGGCAACATACACTAGAATCAGCCCGACTTCTTGGCGTGATGTGCAAATGGGATCTAACACATGTAGTTACTAGGTTGCAGAAAGACAGAGCCCTGGTTTGGTGGTGAGCCAGTTGTGTGTACCAATGTTTGCTATCTGTGGCTATCTGTAAGAATACCCATTCACATGAGGATAAGGCAGCAGGGTTTGTGGACCAGACAGGAACAACCACTTGAATGAAAGACGTCTTTGTTAAAACTTTGTAAGGGCAAGCAACACTACAAAGAGTTCCTGATTCAGACTAAAGTTTCTGTCTCCCAATGTAGGGCAGTACTGACACACTTGCTTGCTCACTATGCTTAGAAAGAGCATGCTTGGAGTACATTCTTAGCTGTTGTCCAAAGGTCCTGGGAAGGGGATATTACTGTTGGCACTCTGAATAGGTACTGAAGGTGATAACAAATGACATCAGTACATGTATCAGTTAGAGAAAGAAGCACCACCTTGCAAACCCCATTGGTTTGGTTAAGGCAGAGGAAAACCCTCGGCCACATTTAAGAGCATCCCAATAGCCTCTCACCATGAAGGGAGTGTCTACAGCTAACCAGCTACAGCAGTGTCAACCACAGGAGGAAACTGAATTAATTAGAATACATTGCAGTGACCAAATAGGGAAACCAAAGGGAGCTCTGCTAGCACAAACTTCTCTGGTATATAAACGGTCTAATAACGCAGGAGACAGGGTTGCATGCATCATTACTCAGAATGAATGTAGACTGCAGAGGTTTGCAGGAAATCTTTAAACAAGAGCCATACATTTAGGTATTTTACAGGACTGTACAATTGGAAAGCCATCAAGGAGATGTTGAAAAAGACGACTAAAAGATGTGTGTACCAAAAGGGTTTGGGACCTCCACAACTTTCAACACAAGTTGGGCATGATCAAGTACAATAAGTGATGTTACCAACTGTATTGCAATGTGTGAATTAAAGGGACAACAAAGCATTTACATTCACAGCATTTAGCAGACGCCCTTATCCAGAGCGACTTACAATTAATACAATCTTACAATCCAAGCAATTGTGGGTTAAGGGTCTTGCTCAAGGACCCAACAGTGGCAGCTTGGCAGAGGTGGGATTTGAACCCTGGACCTTCTGGTCTACAGGCCAGTACCTTAACCGCTAGTACCACAGCAATTCCCATTTGATTTGTATGCTTATTTTTCTCAGTTACATAATCACTCTGTTATGGTGTACGTTATGCTAGGAAACTGTGGCAATGTCATATCATGCAAGGTTTACATTTGACAAGGTCAGTGTGAAAGGAGGAGTTTTATCTACAGCTAAATTTAGCACTGCTTGTGGGGTATAGTGTTGATAGCCCACTTTAATCAGGGGGATGTCAAAGCCTTCACGGGGTGACAGATATCTCATGAGGGAGAAACAGGAAGTTGGCGCATGTGACTTTGACCACAATGGTGTGCCCAAATTACCCAACAGTTTCCGCTGGTGAGCTTCGATTTCAAGGCCACATTCCTTGTCGGTCTAGGCCCCCTAAAGGCACTCAGGCCTCCAAGGTACTCACTGTAATGTTACACTATACATAATTTCCACTGTTTATTATCACACTCTGTCACCTCTTACATATCAGGTCTGCAACACATATAGATGTTTAAGTTGTTTTTTGGATTTGCGTGCTCGGAAATCTATTGACTCTACCATACACTGAAACAGTACACCTTGACTTGCACTTTCTAAAAGTAGCCTGGGGGCAAAGGCTCATCCATGACATGTCACCAGTTAAATTCTTCTAGCTGACAGGAAGCACTGTTATACTTGATTTGCCTTTGAAAATGTATTTGATAATGTCTGATGTCTTCTGCAGTCACAGACACACATATCATGTCTTTATTATGAAATTTTATAATATTTAAGTTTGGCTGCTCATCACACTTAAGTCTTGTGCTAAATGCCACATAGCTATACTTAGATTTTAATAGGGGATATGTCTTGTGTACAGCAGTGGGTATCTTAAGCACAGCCTCTAATGGAACAGGGCCAGCGTAAGGTAAAAATGTACCTCAATGTGTTTTCCATATAATTCCTTTGCATGTACATTGCAGCTGTAAATAGCTTTTATTGGATTAACTGGAATTAGTGAGGATATGTATGAATGACTAATGATTTTTAATGATTTATTAAAGTTAATGATACACTAATATACTATAGTTCATGATTAGGTATAAGAGATACAATGTATGCACTTAATGAGAACATTATAGCATACGATATGTGACATAAAGATTTGTGTCATTACCACATACACTATGGAAAATCTAGAGTAAGAAAGTGTAAACTTTATTACAATTTCACATTTCTAATTTTCTTATTTTTGCAGATCAATAATGCATCAGATGGCAACAGATTTGAAGCACTTCTGGCCCTCAGAAGGGCTGAAAATCCAAGCAAAACCTATTTAGCAGACTGATTATAGACTATGATTATACATAACAACAAAAGCCTTAAAAAGAGACATCAGCAAAACAGTCTCAACAGAAAACAGAAAACAATGAGGTTCCTTGAACTCAGATCTGAATATAAACATCACAGTTTGTTTTGTCTAAAAACCATGTGCTCACATTAGAAAATAGATTAAGACATATTAGGACAATCGGCATGGGGTCTCAGTAAGACATTCGTAGTTGATTGGACATCACTGACCTGAGAACCCTGCAGTTACAGTAAACTATAAGCAATCCTGTAGGTTTGCAGTGTGGCACTGGACAACTTCACTCTTAGCTCTAGAACTTCATAAGACATTGTGTGATTCAGTTTTCAGACCAGTCAAATTACCGTATTTTTCGGACCATAAGGCGCATTTAAAATCCTTTAATTTTCTAAAAAATCGACAGTGCGCCTTTAAATGCGGTGCGCCTAATGTATGAATTAATTCTGGTTGAGCTTTCTGACCTAGAACCGATTGTAGATGGTGCACGGCGCTCATAAATCTGTCAAAATGTTTTAGCACGGCCTTGGTAAGTTACGAAGCTTACGGCCACCGTAGTGCGCAGCATAGCGGAGTAATACGGTATGTGCTTCAGCATTAGGGTATGTGCATTCATTCATTCATTTTCGAAGCGGATTTCAAACTCAGCGCTATCAGTCACGCAGTACAACATGGACATAGAGCAGCTGTGAGAGAATTCAACATTAACGAATCAATGGTACGGAAGTGGAGGAAGCAAGAAGATGCCCGGTGCGCTTTATGGTCCGGAAAATACGGTAGGCTTCATTTAATTTTGCACAAAAAGTCTAGAAAGTATGAGAGGATATATAGCACCCCTTTGTACTAATGTCTCACAATTTCTGCTCTTACAACCTAGATCCTTCTGATTTAGATACCTTAAGTTAATTTGATTAAATAGTTCAAATCTTGCTTTAATCAAGGTTAATGCAGTACTTATGCAATATCATCCTTTTCGTTAAATTGTCTGTCACTGTAGGTAAATAATTACTATGATTATGAGGATTCACTAATTGATGTAAAAATGTTGCTTGGGCAAATGAAGCAAAACTAAACAATGAAAAGGGTCATGGAAAAATGTATACAACAAACATCCAACATTATGTAATTTCACCAGTATTATATAAGACTGTAGCGTTAGAGATATTGAACCATCTCACTGCATAAAAAGAGGTCACCACTTAGCATTTAGTCCAAACTTAGCATAATAGATAGTTACTATACATCACCACAGTCATTTCCTTCTTAAGTGCTTCCGGGTTCACAAGTAACAAAAACAATCTAATTTGAGGTACAGGTAAATTAGCATTTAAACAAAATAGCCAGCAAAGCAGCAAAGTCTGAGTGTCAAGCCTGCTCAGAGTCAACTTCGGAGATTTTGACAGCGTGAGGTTCCTTCCTTACAGTTTATTCCTCCACAGGAAGTCTTTAACTGATTGTTTGGTCTTCTTTAAAAAAGTTATTGTTTTTAAATGAATGAAGTAAATGAAGCACTTGATGCGTTATCCATTTTTGCTGGCTGGAAGATCAATTTTTAAGGCTGTAAGAATTTATCGAGTGTAAACCACAGTTCTAAAGAGACTGTAAGTAGAAAACAGACAACTGAACAAATGAACAAAACTACTTATGAATGAGATTTGATTTCAGAAATAAAGACAATATAAATAGTGTTCATGTGTAAAGTGCAAGTAGAAAATGATATTATACATAAGGTCAAGACTGTGCCTTGACAGACAGAAAATGGTCTTTGTGGAAAGTGCAACTTGAGACCAGCACAAAAAAAAAAGTCAAAAAATAGAAAATCAGCCTTGTGATAGTCAGTTGGTATGGCCTCAGGAGGATTTTTGTATGAATACAGGCACCTCTCCCAGACGAACTTGGTAATTCTGAAGCAGCGTCCCTCCATCAAACACTTTAGCATTGTTCGTGTCTTGCCATTGAAAGTCACTCTCCGGCAGATAAATGTCTCTCTGTGAGGCTCCTTTTTCTGT
Organism: Ancistrus triradiatus; assembly: GCA_025084515.1. Classification (NCBI taxonomy): domain Eukaryota; kingdom Metazoa; phylum Chordata; class Actinopteri; order Siluriformes; family Loricariidae; genus Ancistrus; species Ancistrus triradiatus. Next base: position 183,150 of record JAJAGP010000016.1, read on the forward strand.
CACTGGTGCAACAAGGACCTGCAAAATGACTTACAATCAGATTTCATGTCAACTGCTTCTTGAAGCCTAAAAAACTTAAAGAACAACTTAATTTTTTAAATTACAACGCATTAAACACAGGTTCTCTCATTTTCATTAACATTTACTGATGTGTCTGTTGTGAAAAACTTTGATAACCAAGTTGTGTACTCTCACATTGATTGGTGTCAGTTTGTTCATTATTACTTTTATCCTGGCTTCGGAATCAGTGACGTGAAGGCTTACCTCATCTCCAATGAGAAACTCATCATCTATAGTAAACGTGGCTGGATCATTAGGACTAAGCCACCACAGTGGCCGGTAAATGGGATTTCCACTGGCCTGCCACTCCTCAGCATATTTCTCTATCAGAGGCACTACAAATTCCTGGTGCTTAGCTATGTAAGCTCTGGTGAGGTTAAGAACCTGCAAAAATTGAGGAAATCAAATGACCTACTGGGAGAGACACTGAAATACACTCACCGATCACTTTATTAGGTACACCTCCTTATTTCTACACTCATTGTCCATTTTATCAGTTCCACTTGCCATATTGAAGCACTTTGTAGTCCAACAATTACAGACTGTAGTCCATCAGTTTCTGTACGTACTTTGCTTGTCCTTTGCTAATGGTCAGGACCCTCATAGATCTTGTACTATTTGGGTGGTGGATCATTCTCAGCACTGCAGTGACACTGGTGTGGTGGTGGTGGTGTGTGCAGTGTCACTGCAGTGCTGAGAATGATCCACCACCCAAATAGTACCTGATCTGTGGTGGTCCTGTGGGGGTCCTGATCATTACAGAACAGAGTAAAGGGGACTAACACAGTATGTACAGAAACAGATGGACTACAGTCTGTAATTGTAGAAATACAGAGTGCTTCTATATGGAAAGTGGAACTAACTAACATGGGCAATGAGTGTGGAAACAATGAGGCGTACCTAATAAAGTGATCAGTGAGTGTATACATAAAAATTTGAAATATGTGAGTTTAAGTTGACAAATACATATTAATGACTTTCACGATTTAACGTTTACTGAAGACACTTTGTTTTAAGGGTCATCTGTATGTTCAGCCTGGCTTACATTAGACTGAATTATGCTCTTGTCCTTTTTATACGGAAAACGGTTGTGAATATTTTTGTATTGTGGTTTGACACTATCCAAATGTACTTCTTCTGTGGTGCATTTCAAACATTCCTTTAGGGTCACATCCTGAAGCTAGCATCCCACCCGGCCTCTGGTAACGGAAATAAAGTAAAACCACATTCATAAAAAATGTATTTTGAGGACAAGGAAAGGTTTCATGCGATGAATTCTGAATCACTGCCTGAGTTCAATTTAATTTCAAATTGAGAAAACAGGCCTGTGGTTTTCATTTGGGTTCTATTTTTATTCAGACTTGATATGGTCATTGATTTAACAGTCTCTAATGGGTGTTGGACGCGCATACACACACACACACACACACACACACACACACACACACACACACACATGCATGCACACGAGAGTTAGAGACAGAGAGACTCAATGAATCATCCCACTACCAGGAGTGAAAAAGACAGCCAATAATATTTAAAGCAGATTAAATGTTGTTTAATACGACTAACATTTATGACTGGCATGAAGTATAATATGCTATAAAACTAAAATTGGGTTCTAAAGTACAGTTGTCATGACGATCAAAGTGGAAACTGTTAGTTGACTCTGCATATTCATTGTCCTTCGATTCATTGTCATTCCTGAGTGTTGCAGTGACTGTCATTATGGTCAGAACTAAAGGCCACAAATTGGAAAAGAAAGTTAATGCGAACCAGATGGACCCTTAACCACAGGTAATGTTGGGAGAAGGCCAAGCAATTATTCCCCCAAACGCAAGAAAAATAGTCCTCTGCAGGATTCACTACACTTGTCCGAAACATGAACTGTTCTCCCTAGGCTCAAACACAGCACTACCTGTGAATAGATATGCCGAACAGAGAGGGGCAGATATTTTTCTAACCCCGTCTGAGATGTGGTTCTCACAGTCCCACACAGCAAGGCTGAATATTGTATTCCCACCTTGTGCAGGGAGGGAGGGCCACTGTGTCAGATCAACCCTAAAGGTGAACAGTTCGCACCCACTCTCAACATTCCAGCTTACAGTGCTATCCTATGTATTATATTATTAAGTGTTATTGTGCCAGTAGACAATTGCTAGTTGTTATGTTACACCGATATTAGGTAGTACACAGATTAGAATGCATGGCAGCAGCAATAAAACAAACAAAAGTCATTGGCCTGTACCAAAACAAGCCAAATTATGCAATTATCAGAATGCCTCCTGTAATAGTTAAACATAAAAGCTTTATGAAAAACAAGTACCCAACATGGAAAGGTATTACTTGGGGTGATTTGTTTTGATCCCTAATAACCTCTGTATATAGAAGCCTGCACATTGTAAATATGATACTAGACACACCATGGCAATAATAATTATAGCAGTTACCATATCTGTCTAGAACTTGACTCATGCGCCCAGCTAGCTTCAGGCTAATTCAGTTTACAACCAGTTGGCCTTATAGGCATAAACTTAGGCCTGGCAAGTTATAATTAACTTAGAATGTCACCTGGTGCATTGCAGTTACCTACCTCGCCATTCCCAGACGCCCATGGAGGTGTCTGAAAGCTCAGCACAGGAAGAAAGGCCACAATTCCCAACCAGCGAATAAAGAGCTCATCGTCTGTTACCACCTCACTGGACAGAGAGCCCCCTGTAGCCCAGAGGGGCAAAATAGATATTGTGGTTAAGGTTCACTTCAACACTGATTTCAAGGTGTCATATAAAAAAATGTATGAAAAAACTGTCCTGCTGTTAACAAGTTCACCAAATGAATATTATATTATATTATATAAGTAATGATATAAGTAATGAGATAAGTAATGACATATTTATTTTTCTATATACAGTCAAACAGAGCTTACTGAACGTACCTTGTTCTGGAAAGTGGTCCAGATAGCAAATATATGGATAGCGAGACTATTTACCGTATGTTTCAGACCATAAGGCGCACTTAAAATCCTTTAATTTTCTCAACAATCGACAGTGCGCCTTTAAATGCGGTGCGCCTAATGTAATGTAATTCTGGTTGTGCTTTCTGACCTAGAACCGATTGTAGATGGTACACGGCGCTCATAAATCTGTCAAAAAGGTTTTAGCACGGCGTTGGTAAGTTACGAAGCTCACGGCCACCGTAGTGCGCAGCATCGCGGAGTAATACGGTATGTGCTTCAGCGTTAGGGTACGTGCATTCATTCATTTATTTTCGAAGCGGATTTCAAACACAACGCTATCAGTCACGCAGTACAACATGGACATAGAGCAGCTGTGAGAGAATTCAACATTAACGAATCAATGGTACGGAAGTGGAGGAAGCAAGAAGACGCCCTGCGCCAGGTAAAGACCAAACTGAGCTTCCGACGGAACTTAAGAGTTTTGTTTCATTTAATGCGCCTTATAACACTGGTGCGCTTTATAGCCCGAAAAATACGGTACTTTATATCATGTTACCATAATTTCTTAAGTGAAAATCCCTACCATGTTCCATTCATTCATTCATTCATTCATTCATTAACTATCTTACCTACTTAATCCTGAAGACGGTAGCAGGAGAGCCGGTGCCTAGCCGGCGACATAGGGAGCAAGGCAGGACCTCAATCACGACCAGGGTGCCAGTCCATGATAAAGCAGATACACTCACACACTCATGCACACACTCTAGGGGCATTTTAGACACACCAGTTAACCTAACACGCGTCTCTGGACTGTGGGAGGAAACTGGAGTACCCTGAGTAAACTCACATGGACACGGGGAGGACCCAGACCGCTCCACCTGGGGACTGAACCCTTCTAGCAGAGGTGACAGTGCTACCCACTGAGCCACTGTGTCGCCCCTACCATGTTCCAGTATTTTCTTTCTTTGAATAAATGATCAAGTTCTCATGTATTATAATGCTATAGCAGGAACTGGTGTAGGTGGCTAGAAATGTATATAGTGTAAATTGTCTCAATGGTAAGGAATATGAAAACCAAAATAAAATAACAGTGTATATGATTATGGGTATGTGTAAGATGAACAACTCTTGTATTACCAACTACATCGGGAATGAAGAAATTATAGCCCAGCAGGCTGTAATGCAGCAGGGATGGAATGATGCCCTTCAGGCCAGCATAGCTCCAGTTAGACTGAAGTGCACTCATACGGATAAACAAAGGTATATGGCTGGACCTAAGCCCAGAGGAAAACAAAGAATAATGCCTGTTTCAAAAATCAAAACAGTAATCATCACAAACAACAATCTGGACGTGTGAAATAATTATTTGGATATTAAGAGGCTTTAAGTGATTGCAGTGGAGAGCACAGTTAGTATATGTTCTGCACGTTCAAAATAAACAACTGAATTAGTAATTTACTTCATGGCAGAATTGTGGCCCATACCTTGTCCCTGCGCTCACAATGGCATTGTCTCCTATGCTCTGAGCAAGGTGCGCCATGAGCCTGATATACTCATCCCCTGTAAGAGCAAGAGGGGGTCGCAGGGCTTGCTCCTCAACTGGATTTCCCTCTCCTCCCTCCAGCATCACATATTCCATGCCTAGGTGACTGTGTAGGCTGCTCACTCTATCCAAGAACCAGCTGGTGGCTTCTGTGTTGGTGATGTTTAACTTGACACAGTACTTTCCTCTATACTGAGTTAATAACGGAACCTATTGAGATAGTCAGACAGAAAAACAGATTCTTGTTGGCTGTATTGGTTTGTAGATTGTGTATGAAGAGCAGAAAGATATATACCAGCCGAGCCTCAGGGCCAGAGGGCAAGCCGAGCCAGTAAGCCTGCATTCCGTCCTGTATGGATGTCTGAAACTGCCACGAATCCACACTTATATATGGGGTCAGGGTTACGGAAATGTTCAGAAGCTTCACAAAGGGGAAGTCCTGGCTCTGTCTCTTAGATGTCCTTCTCCTTCCACTGTGGTAGTCATGGTCCTGCAGGCAAGAAAGATGGGATGATCATGAAAGATGCAGTCCAAGCATACGCACTGTTATCAGATGCACAGTACTGCCACTGAAGACATATTAAGTGGGCAATGGACCTTTCTCAACACAGCAGTCTTACTGACATGATAGTTATATGCTGGCTCCTTTTGTGCTTGTATAAATGGAAATTTTTCCAGTGTTTGGCAGTCTACATAACAAGGCTAGGCCTAGTTTACACCAAAGTGTTAGTTTAGTCTGTTGATAAGTCTTTCACATCACAATAAAAATATGCAAAAGAGTGGAACTTAAGAACCGTTTTTTTAACTCCTCAGTTGTGTAAACAGACAGTTAAACTACTTGACAAGCCAAGCACAAGATATGCAAACAAATGTGCGGGAGGGAGAATTTGTATTATATAAAAATTAAATGTTGAAAAATTGGAAATCACTGCATTAGCTTAATTGGTTGCCTTAAATTGGACCTGTCTGAATATAACTGAATGCTATCAATGTAAACTTACTGACTCAACAATAAAACAAACAAACAAACACAACAAAGTTGGCCAGCATTTTTCAAGACAAACTATTCATTGAGAAAGATATTTTCTTTAAGGAATGCTTACATAACTTCATTCGATACTATGAAACTACTTTTGTTTAGTAAAACTTTTGCACCAGTCTGCTCTGTTACATCTATATTATCCTTCTATTTCAGCTAATGTATCTGACAAGGTAATGTAAGCAATAAGAAGGTTAATAACCTTAATAATAAGGTGAAAACCTTATTAAACACTGTCTGAAACTACATAATGCATTGCATACCTGTTATATTTACAGTATTTACCTGAGGGTAAGGGAGGGCAGATCAATTAATCAAACCCACTGGCAGGAAATACCGGACTTGATAACTTTAAATAAAAAATGAAACAATTTAGCATCTCTCTGTTATTCGGTTTAACTAGATTACCTATAAGCTACTTCATTTAAACAATGCATGGTGCATATGGATAAAGGTTAAACTGTGTGCAATGAATTAGTTAGCTAGGACATACTGGTAACCAGCAAACTATAGCAATCACACCACCCTGCTAAAAACAAAACAAACAAACAAAAACCCAGTGAAGACATTTTGTGTTTTGGAAACTGATGTGCTGGTCATGAAATGCTGGGGTAGTGAGCATGGGATGGTTGTGTGATCACTTTGACCAGAAACCAGCAAGCTTTTTCTGGTCAATCAGTATGACCTTGCAGGTTCATCAGCTAAGCAAGCATCAAGTGAGCAATGGTATGTTTGTTGTGTTTTTGTTTTAAACTGGGATTTCAAATCCATATATATCAATAGCTTCTCCAGCCTAAAGATCAACACAACTTCCATGCTGTTTAGTGCTTGTTTAGCTGGTAAACCTGCATGGTCTTGTTGCGTCTAGCGATGACCAGCATACCAAACACAAACCGCAATGTATGCAAAACACAATGTAATGTAATTACCAGTCAGCTCATATTTAAGCTCATACTCCTTAGCTAACAAATATTGAGGCTTTTAAGTAAGATAAGAACAAAGTCTGCAAAAAGTGGTATGCTGTTCAAGGCCTAGTGGTTAAGGTACTGGACTCTGGACCAGAAGGTCCAGGGTTCAAATCCCACCTCTGCCAAGTTGCCACTGTTGGGTCCTTGAGCAAGACCCTTAACCCACAATTACTTGGATTGTAAGACTGTACCAATTGTAAGACGCTCTGGATAAGAGCGTCTGCTACATGCTGTAAATGTAAATGTAAATGTTAAACCAGCTTTGCTAGCAAGACCTGCGACACCATACACGTCCAGCAGCTAAAGCAGCAGGAGATCAACACTAACCAGCATAAAACAACTTGGACCAACATGTAATATGAAAACTCAAGGGCCTGGCTGCACAACACTGGATGGCATGCAGCTGTAAACACCTTGCTAAATAACAGCATATGTTGTGTTTTGGAATCCGGTATGCTGGTCAACAAACAGACCTTATGAGTTTCATAAGGATAAGAAGGTCATAAGGTCTTTTTGGTTGACGAGCATACCGGATTCCAGTGTTGTGCAGTCAGGCCCTTCTAACCCTTCAGAGAAGGGGTAACAAACAGGTGCATGTAAAACATTATGGAAATATCCATTTCATGAATAAAGGAAAATCAAAAGCATCAACCTATTAAAAATGCTATTCTGTGTTTCTTGGTTTCTATAGGATGCATATCTGACAGAGTGGTACTAACCAATCAAAAACTGCTCATTAGAACGACTTAGAACATCTATGTGCTTGTGTGCCCCTTCTGGTAATATTTTGAAGAGTTCAGTATGTGAGTCTGTTAGAAAGAAATCTGACCAAATTAGCAGAATTTCTACCTCTTGTATGCACTGCAAGCCACTGCCTTTACCCCATAAGCAGAAGAGCCACAACCTGCCTGCTGGAAAATGTAGTTTTTCTAACTGCTTTTCTACTCGTAGTAAGGCTGCTGCCTAAAAGCAGTATACTCATGATTACTTTAACAGTATGGAAAGTGTTTTCTAATCAGTGCTGAAAAATATTTCATTTTAATTAATTTACCATGACTCAAACTGTACCAGCACTGTGTTAAAAATAAAATAATTGTGTAAGTTCAGATTAATTATTCTGCCCTGCATTGCTACAAAGGGCCTGGGCAATAAACAAAAATACTGGCAAGTGTGTTTATAACCAGATTCTTTCCAAGTAAAGCTATTGGTGCTGGTTATGACCATGGTTTCAAGCTAATATGGAAATTAGAAAGAAAATTAAACCTCAACACTTTCTCTAAATCTTGGGAAGCCACCGTGATACGAAACCAATGCAGGCTGGACGTATTGTTGAAAAGCACGTACAGTCCTTCACATTATCACGGGGTAGCTGAGATTAATAGCTTGCCAACGATTAATATAATAATCAGAAATAAGAAAAGGGGATTATTTGTTTTAATCATTGAGAATAATGTGTATCTAGTAATCACTGAGAATTTCTTGCATAGATCAACTGACGATTGCTGTCACGCCATAGGCATCTTGCAATGCGAATAAGAATAAGAGCATAAAGCATAAAATGTGGAATACTTGAACTTATTAAAGTAAATTAGCTAGACTACAATGACTTTCTTGTCAAAGTAATTTTAGTCAAAGTAATTCTAAGTCTAATTCATGTAACAGGAGATCTGTAAATTACCTGATAAGCCTTTGAAGTATTTCAGACACAGAACATTATCTTCCTGGGAGCCTGTTCTCAGCTCTTTTCCCCCCACCTTTCCCCTCCCAGTTACCACCTCTAAGCTTGTGGAAAGAAAGTCAGCAACTAAATGAGCAATGGCCAGCAAACTCCTGATTCCTCTAACTGTCACTGCAGCTGTCAACGTTTTATAGAGCTTCCACTGGCATGGTCATTCTGACTTGGAAAAAGACAACTACTAAGATTTAGTTTCAGATTTAATCTCTTAAGTATTTAGCTATGGCTTTTGAAAGCATGTTTGGCTACCACATGTAATATATTCAGATAGATAAATACACATTTCACTTTACACACAAAATATACATGATCAAAGTCTCAGATAGCATTCACATTAAACACCTTACATTACAGTGTGTTAAAACTTCTAGGCATATCCATAGACATACTCAGTGTAGCCAACTCAATGGAAACCATTCCCCCGTCTGATATTTCAGTGAACTTGAGAACTGCCTCTCCATATCAAGGGATCCGGTCCTGCACCTCTCTGACCTCTGCTCAATGGCAGCAAATACACATAGAAAAATATATCGTCATGTCCCAAACCAACGGAAGGCAGCAAAACCATTCTTCAGTCAATTTTAACTTAACAGCCCAGTTAGTGGCTTTTAATATCAGGCGCTTGCACTTTGCCATACTGGGCTCCCAAGTCCTGAGCCAACCCTTCCTGCTTATGAAAGCAGAACGACTTGATCCCAGGCTCAGCCTGTGGCACTGATTATGATTAGGATCACCACAGTGCCGTGAACTGACCTAACAACCTAAAAAATGTCATGAATACAAATGCACAGTCCTATTTTATTAAGCATATTGTCAGTATGAACCCAGAATGAAATTAATCAAAGAAACTCCATTTAAATGGTTGATATCTCTTGGATGGCTGATTTAGATTGATGGAATTTGGATGAAATATCTTCTCAATACCTTTGTTAACAAAGTGCATTTTTTAAAATTCAGAATGCTTAAAAATATTTGATAAGTATGACATTTCAGTTCATCCTGTAGTACTTTTTTGTAGGTGGACTGCACAAATGTATTAATGTGTAGTCAGAAATGTGGTCACTTCCACATGTCCTGGGCTGCAGGTTGGAAACTTCTGGGATATACAGAAGATATCTTTATACATTGGGATATACAGTGACATAAGCAATTGTTTAAACACGAGAGCTTTGATTGAGACAATCACATCTGGTATTTAAATTATTAAAGGATGTCTTGGTCCCTCACAAAATTCCAACAAATGGGGGCTCGTCTGGGATCTGGCCAGGAGTAATGTTTTATTTTTATTCTGTGGACCAGCTAGCCGGGGAGATCGGGTTTACTGGGTGAAAAGGAGTAAAAAGAAAATAATACAGCTGTTGAGTATAGTGGATGTGTTTATTACTGTTACTAAATATCTAGTAAAAGATGACTCTGTTAGAGGCATTAGGTAAATGAGTGAGTGCCAATCCTTTAAGTTTTGTTTTGAGATCAGAAAAGCATACAGTATTTAGGGTTTTTTTGCAGCTATTGTCAGTGGCTAGTGTGTGTTTAAAATGGTTGCTTGGATCTCTCTCACTCTCCATTATATTGTTATTAATACCACATTTCACGTCCTTCCTCTACCTGCAAATATTGTATAAAATTTGTGGAATAATATTTGGAACTTGTAACTAATTTTGGTCAGTAAAAGATGTAAACTTGAATTCAGTGTTTCATGGTGATTGGTCATTTTCCTACTCCTTGATCACACCAACACGTCCCACCCCGCCAGTTTCTAGAGACATAACATAAAAGTCTCCACCTTGACAAAAGACCCATAGTGCTAAGCTAGCCTGCTGTCATTGCTATAGGTTTTTTTCACTTTTTAACCCCACTTACCACGATCAAGATTATGGAGAACCTTCTGGGTCCTATCCCCGCATTTAGCAGTACGCAGATGAGCATGTAACCTGTAAGGGCTGGATAGGTCACAGTTGCTCTCATGAAGATCTCACTCATATACATTTGACAAATTAGCAGTTAAAAAGATGGTTATTTATAGCTTTAATGGTAGTCACATAAAGTGGTGATAATTATGGTATGTTTTGAAATGCTTGACTACCCACTTGTCTCAACCTGGTACCAAGGCATCTTAGTATTAGCAAGTCACTGGGTAACTAGCTACATTGGTTTGCTCATATCTGGCCCAGCAGTAAGTGCAATAACAGAAGCACTGCACAAGATCCAGCTCTATCTAGTTGTGGCACCCAGGCAGCAGTTAAAGAACATTCAGCCCACTGCTCAACAGGTGCAAGGCTCACACCCGGTGACATACAGAGATGAATCAACTCATAACATGGAGCTGCCCCAGGTCCCGCACAGAAGGTCAGTGCCAGGGGGAACACTGAGTATACTGCACCATTTATACAAACAAATCCATTTGACTGCTTATTAAGCACTCATGTTCTTTTGGGGTCAGAAAGACACTTTAAAAATAATAATTAATAAAAATAAAATTACAAAAATAATGTAAAAAATCTCAAATAAAATGTGTGAAATTAAAGAATTATACTATATAATAACTTGAGTTGTTTTTTTGTATTTCTATATTGTATGTACTTATTTGTGAGTATTTGTAAGTACTGTATATACTAATTTCTATATATTGCTTGTTATTATATACTGTATATAAGCTTATTTTATTTGTCAGTTTAAATATGGGTTTTTCTTTGAATCTCTGTCTTTAAGGCTGCAACATGTCTAGGTCCCTTCCTTTTGTAAAGAACTATGTTATCTGGTGTGTAATATTTAAAGAAGCAGCCAGCTGATGGCATGGCTCCCTTTTTCAGAAAACAACAGACTGAAGTGTTTTTGAAAAGAAAAAATGCAGGTGCATCTCTAAAGCAGGCAGTACATGTCAAACATGGACAAATAGCACATGCAAAGAGGAACAGTGGCAAAGTGAATGCTACAAACAGAAGTAGACAGAGACTGTACAGGATAGTTACAAAATTCCTCAAGGGTACAACCACAACAATATCCACAGCATAGAAAGAGCACTTCTATGACACAGTCTCAACACAAACTATATCATAAGCTTCCCAATGATGGAATGCATGGCAGTGCTTTATGAGATGCACAGAACCCAAATCTCTGATTAATGGAAAAATGTATATGGTCTAAATAGACAGCTTTCACCCCATTTCCAACAATTTGACATGTTTATATTTATATGAAACCACTTGATGCCTTCAACATGAAATGTCTCCTGCCAGGTCTTAATTACAATTGGTGAGCATATATGTATATATACACTGCTCAAAAAAATAAAGGAACACTTAAACAACACAATATAACTCTAAGTAAATCAAACTTCTGTGAAATCAAACTGTCCAATAAGGAGCAACACTGATTGACAATCAATCTCAGATGCTGTTGTGCAAATGGAATACACAACAGGTGGAAATTATTGGCAATTAGCAAGACACATTCTATAAAGGAGTGGTTCTGCAGGTGGGGACCACAGACCACTTCTCAGTACCTATGCTTTCTGGCTGATGTTTTGGTCACTTTTGGATGTTGGTGGTGCTTTCACACTCGTGGCAGCATGAGACGGACTCTACAACCCACACTAGGCTAAAGACATACCTATTTACACAGGCTTTTGACTAGATTTAGACCAGGATGCATGGCTTGGGTCACTGGGGCCGGAGTCTGGAGTCGAGTGTCGAGTGGGTGGTCTGGCTGAACTGGGCTTCGGTCCTCGTGATCTTGACTCGTGCATCCTTGCCTTAGAATAAGGGCAGAGCTGGGGGTTCATAGTCAAAGAGTCTTATGGTGATCAGAGACGTTGGGTTGCTGTCTTCTGCCTCCCGTGGGGTTGCCAATGTCTCATGTGATCCCTCTTGGCTGTGTTTCCTACCAGTTCTCCTCTTTCTAGCTATGCTGCTATTAGCTAATGCTGCCCGGGGTCTAATGCTACACTTGGGCATCAGTGATTGTTAATAAGACACTGTGCTCTTCAATCAATAACTAATTACATTTTCTGTTTTCTCTCCGAGCGTGGTTCCGGCAGTTCCAGCCCCACACATGAATGTTCATCTGCTGGAGCTCTCCACTCAAGCTGCTTCCGTCATCAGCTCCAGCCCCACCATACCCGGGCCACTTAATGTCGAGATGTGAATACTTCACATTTATTCGAACTTCTTTGACTCCATGACTTTAGTTTCACTCTTAGATTTATCATCTACGCCGCCCAAGGAGGTTGGGTCCCTTTTTGAGTCCTTGGTCGCTCCCAAGGTTTCTTCCTGCCTATAACTTAGGAGCTTTTCCCTTGCCACACTGTCCGCCCTAAGGCTTGCTCAATTTGTGGATTGGACGTAGTTTATTAGGAGATAATCTAAACTTGTAAAGTTGCTTTGAGACAATGCTCCATTGTAAAAAGCGCTATATAAATAAATCTGACTCGACTTGACTTGACAAGTGGCTCAGGTAGTGCAGCTCATCCATGATGGCACATCAATGCGAGCTGTGGCAAGAAGGTTTGCTGTGCCTGTCAGCGTAGTGTCCAGAGGCTGGAGACGCTACCAGGAGACAGGCCAGTACACCAGGAGACGTGGAGGAGGCCGTAGGAGGGCAACAACTCAGCAGCAGGATCGCTACCTCTGCCTTTGTGCAAGAAGGAACAGGAGGAGCACTGCCAGAGCCCTGCAAAATGACCTCCAGCAGGCCACAAATCTGCATGTGTCTGCACTAACGGTTAGAAACCAACTCCATGAGGATGGTATGAGGGCCCAACGTCCACAGATTGGGGTTGTGCTCACAGCCCAACACTGTGCAGGACGCTTGGCATTTGCCAGAGAACACCAGGATTGGCAAAATCACCACTGGTGCCCTTTGCTTTTCACAGATGAAAGCAGGTTCACACTGAGCACATGTGACAGACGTGACAGAGTCTGGAGACGCCGTGGAGAGCTATCTGCTGCCTGCAACATCCTTCAGCATGACCGGTTTGGCAGTGGGTCAGTAAAGGTGTGGGGTGGCATTTCTTTGGAGGGCCCCTCCATGTGCTCGCCAGAGGTAGCCTGACTGCCATTAGGTACCGAGATGAGATCCTCAGACCCCTTGTGAGACCATACGCTGGTGCGGTTGGCCCTGGGTTCCTTCTAATGCAGGACAATGCTAGGCCTCATGTGGCTAGAGTGTGTCAGCAGTTCCTGCAAGATGAAGGCATTGAAGCTATGGACTGGCCCGCCCGTTCCCCAGACCTGAATCCGATTGAGCACATCTGGGACATCATGTCTCACTCCATCCACCAACGTCACATTGCACCACAGACTGTCCAGAAGTTGGTGGATGCTTTAGTGCAGGTCTGGGAGGAGATCCCTCAGGAGACCATCGGCCACCTCATCAGGAGCATGCCCAGGCATTGTAGGGAGGTCATACAGGCACATGGAGGCCACACACAATACTGAGCCTCATTTTGACTTGTTTTAAGGACATTACATCAAAGTTGGATCAGCCTGTAGTGTGTTTTTCCACTTTAATTTTGTGTGTGACTCCAAATCCAGGCCTCCAAATCCAAATTTGATTTCCATTGATGATTTTTGTGTGATTTTGTTGTCAGCACATTCAACTTTGGACAGAACAAAGTATTCAATGAGAATATTTCATTCATTCAGATCTAGGATGTGTGATTTGAGTGCTCCCTTTATTTTTTTGAGCAGTGTATGTATGTGTATGTATGTATACATACTGCTAAATGGATTCAAGAGTGGATTTATGGCCACCAGCATGAAGTCCCCTGTTCAAATTTCATGTTTTGTTGAAATTTGAAATGAAAAATGTTAACATCTGCAAAAATAAAACTTCAATGTGACATATTTCTGTGTTATAATGTGCCACTAATGTCTCTTAGCTGTATCCAACTTTTTCCCCATAGAGCTGGAGGATTTTTATCTTAAAGAATGGTCCAACATCACACCACAAACCAGCTGTGGTTGTATAACCGTATTAAATGAGATTTAAGCTGTTCTGTAGGAAAGGGGTGGTAATACTTCTTATTATGTCATATTAGCTCATAATCCTAACAGACTGATTAATATGAATTACAGTTTTTTTCAATCCCTTGTGTATTATACAACTTAAACATATTTAGTGAATGTGTTGCTATAACATAAAAAAGACTTGGGTCATGAACAGAGCACGAGGATTAAAGTATTGTGGCATTTAAATAGTATTTGCTTGTTCTGTGTCAAACTGGCTCAGTTGTTAAACCATGTGATCTCGACTTGCCTTCTTCCAGCCTTAGTTCCAACATTAGCCAGTTCTGATTTTTACCTCTCTGAAAGAGGGTCACTATAAAAACAAACTGCCTATTGTCTACTTCTAGCCAATGCCCAGTATTGCAACCAGTCTGGAACTGAGAGGGAAATAACATCTAAATGACAGAGCCACCCACCATGTTGGAGAGGAGAGAGGTGGAATGTTCATCTAGGTTGATGACCCCTTCCCCTAAGTGGTGCCTCTTCAGTCGGTTAGAGAAAGTTCTCAGCTCCTTTTCAATCTTCGCCCCTGAGTCAAAATTGTCTGGCAGTTTCCAGAAGGGCAACCTTAACAATAAAAGAGAAGAAAGTGTCCATTGCTGATCACTAGTACAGTACCTGGGAAAACACAAATCTAACAAAATCTCAATATATTGCAGTTAAGCAAATGTATTGAGATTCATTTCAATTTGTGATTCATATTTACCTTAACACTGTCATGCTGGGCAGTTCTCGAAAGGGTTTAGAGAGCTGCTGTATGAAGTCTTGGTGAACAGTTTTGACATCCTGCCCAACACAGACAGTGTACTGCAGAGGCATTCGCTCCATACTGGGAGCCGTCTGTAGACAAAACTGCTGTCTGCTCTCCACTCCTAGATGCAGCGGGATATGTGGGGCCACCAGTACTGCCACACCTTTTAAAAAACATCCCATATTTAATCATGTATCCCAGTCATAAATACCTGTTATATACACATTAAACAACTGACCTTAAATTGTCTTCATAAAATGTATTACTGTCATAAATATTTATGACTCACCAATCCTGTTTATTTGTCAGTGTTGATATTAAACATATCAGTCTTGTTTGATGCCCAGTAAATATCTCAAGAATAAAGTATTCCAAAAAAATAAAAGTTGTTCTGCTATTAAAACCATATGGTCAAATATTTATGTCATAATGTTTTACCAGAAATAAAATCCATAATACCATGTCAAATGCTTTGCTATAGATTAAGGCAATATTCATATTTTAAAGTTAGAGTTAAGTTGCTGAGGAATTGGTATACTGATTTCAAGAATAAAGAAATACGTCAACATACTAGCATGCCAGCACCAGGATACCATTTGTAGTACAACGTTTAACTGACTGTGTTTATTTCAAAGACAGGACAATTCATATTTGTGCTGGGAGCAGTAAAGATGATTTAAGTAAATGAGAAGATTTAAGTGACTTTTATGAATAGTTGATCCTCATTACTATCTGTCAATTCGCATTTTTAAACACAGCAATTCTTCTGATTTAAATGATTTAAAAATGCAGTCAGACATTTGAATCCAAGATTAAACAGTTTTTCTTGCCTACTGCTAGTGATCTTGTGAACCGATCTTCACAACTATATTTGATTTTCTTTATATTACTGTGATAATCTCATTGGGCATCTAGAACATGGTGTGGATATTTACATTTTGACACTGTTTACAACTAAATGTTGTAGGCTCATAGCTATATGTTTTGGCTAGCCACTTATAACTCTATAACCTACCAAAAGTACATACAGTGGGGCAAAAAAGTATTTAGTCAGCCACTGATTGTGCAGGTTCTCCTACTCAGAAAGATGAGAGAGGTCTGTAATTTTCATCATAGGTACACTTCAATTATGAGAGATTGTAGGATTTTTAAAGAAGTTAATTGTAAATTATGGTGGAAGAAAAGTATTTGGTCAATAACAAAAGTTCAACTCAATACTTTGTAACATAACCTTTGTTGGCAATGACAGAGGTAAAACGTTTCCTGTAAGTCTTCACCAGGTTTGCACACACTGTAGCTGGTATTTTGGCCCATTCCTCCATGCAGATCTCCTCTAGAGCAGTGATGTTTTGGGGCAACACGGACTTTCAACTCCCTCCACAAATTTTCTATGGGGCTGAGGCCTGGAGACTGGCTAGGCCACTCCAGGACCTCGAAATGCTTTTTATGGAGCCACGCCTTCATTGCCCGAGCGGTGTGTTTGGGATCATTGTCATGCTGGAAGACCCAGCCACGTTCCATCTTCAATGCTCTCACTGATGGAAGGAGGTTTTGGCTTAAAATCTCACGATACATGGCCCCGTCCATTCTTCCCTTAACATGGATCAGTCGTCCTGTCACCTCTGCAGAAAAACAGCCCCAAAGCATGATGTTTCCACCCCCATGCTTCACAGTAAGTATGGTGCAACTCAGCAACAAAGAAACATGACAAGTTGAGTTTTTTCCCAAAAAGTTCTATTTTGGTTTCATCTGACCACATGATATTCTCCCAATCCTCTTCTGGATCATCCATATGCTCTCTGGCAAACTTCAGATGGGCCTGGACATGTACTGGCTTAAGCAGGGGGACACGCCTGGCACTGCAGGATCTGAGTCCCTCTCGGTGTAGTGTGTTACTGATGGTAGCCTTTGTTACTTTGGTCCCAGCTCTCTGCAGGTCATTCATCAGGTCCCTCCGTGTAGTTCTGGGGATTTTTTTGCTCACTGTTCTCATGATCATTTTGACCCCATGGGATGAGATCTTGCATGGAGCTTGCATGGATCTTGCATGGATCTTGCATGGAGCCCCAAATCGAGGGAGATTATCAGTGTATCAGTATGTCTTCCATTTTCTTACAATTGCTCCCACAGTTGATTTATTCACACCAACGTGCTTGCCTATTGTAGATTCACTCTTCCCAGCCTGGTGCAGGTCTACAATTTTCTTCCTGGTGTCCTTCAACAGCTCTTTGGTCTTGGCTATGGTTGAGTTTGGAGTCTGACTGTTTGAGGCTGTGGACAGGTGTCTTTTATACAGATAATGAGGTCAAACAGGTGCCATTAATACAGGTAACGAGTGGAGGACAGGAGAGCTTCCTATAGAAGAAGTTACAGGTCTGTGAGAGCCAGAAATCTTGCTTGTTTGTGGGTGACCAAATACTTATTTTCCACCATGATTTATGATTAAATTCTTTAAAAATCCTACAATGTGATTTCCTGAAGCAATATTAGACCCCTGAAGCAAAAGGAAATCATTGAACTACCAAAGGCATCAGTTATATTAGCGTAAACAAAATTAATGCAATTAACAAAAATTCTTTACACCGACATTAATGTTAAGTCGCTTAATCTATTTAGTGTTTAACAGGCTCATTTTTTATGCACAGTTGTGCCCCTTCGACTGACTGGCAAGCAAAGGGATACAATTGTGTCCCTCTAAATGCTGTGTATGCCCCAGTATGACAAATAGTCCAGAAATGTCCCTGTACAGACGTTTAGTTGCTGTGCTGAATTTCAAGAACTGGAAATGTAAACAAGCACTGTGATAAATATAGTGTCTCGTGATTCAACCTAAAAAATAAGTAATGATATGATGTTTTGCCATATCACCCCTACCTACTGCTCAGCTCTTATAAGCAGTAAAAGAGAGATTTCTGGTCAGTAAACATGGGTCCAACATTAGCACATCTCGGACTGGGTAGAGGGAGCTCAGGCATCTGCATTACCTCTAAATGTGTCTACGCCAATCTGGGAAGAGCCTTATATAATTTAGATTTATTGCACTTGCATTTTAAAAACATGTTGGCTACTCAGAAATACATTTTTAGTCGTAAGCCCGAACCCTAACCAAAGAAGGAGAAACATGTTTGCAAGAGCTCTGCGAGTAAAAATAATGTATTATTCTTTGAAAACATGCACTAATCAGCATATTATTGGTTCAAAATGTACATTGTGAATTAATAACAGCTGCACTTGTTTACTAAACTTGTTTAAACCGTTTTACCCCTACTTACCCTGGTCAGGGTCACAGTGGAATGTCTGGAGCATAAGCCAAAATTCAGCGGGCACAGACAGGGCAGAGGTATAACCTGGACAGGACACCAGTCCAGTGAAGGGTTTCGAAAATGCGCCACCCAACATTAATGCAAGGCCCTCATTAACTGCCATTTCCAGCAGCTGGTTCTTATCAGTGAAGCACCAGAGCTACTGGGCCAACCAATTGCTTCATACATTTTGCACCATAGTAACTGCAAACACTTGATGAAAGTTCTACACATAAAGCTGATCTAAAGAAAGGAGAAGCTTCAGAAAAGCAACTTGAGGTCTACTTCAGACCAGTTGGGTGTTGTAGCCCTGCACCCATATGAAATGATGAGATTATGTGAACCAGATAATTGTGTCCACAGATGTGGTTGCCCTCCCAAGAATTCCTGCTGCCTCTCAGATTTCCTCACCGTGTCAGAGTACCCTCATGCACACACACACACACACACACACACACACACACAGACACACACACACACACACACATACTTAACCTCAGCAGTCAGAAGGAAGTCAGCAGTCTTTCTGTTTTGTATTTACTTAAAATGCTTTTGCATTTTTTAAATGAACAAGACATATGACCCTGCAATGTTAACACTATGTTTTCATTTTATTTAGAGTACATTTGGTTCCCACAAAGCACTGAACTATTTGCATCCCCCACTCCCAACACACACATTGCTGATAGCCTCACACTCAACTCAATACTCTGTGAAAATCTGCTCTACACTTGTGACTGGTCTAAGGTATCCAAAAGGCCTGAGACCAGTAGTGAGAATGCTTCTAGGTTGAATTTTTCTAAAATTAAATAAAATGTTTTTTTTTTTCATTACCAATCATGAAAACAGCATAATAATTTGAGTGAAAAGCTGAATCTCATTTCAGAATTTTTTTTATTAGTTCATATGCTCCGAGCTGTCATGGACTCCACAAGTTTGTAAAATCTATCATTAATGATACCCCAGGATGATTCACAAAATTCAAAAACAGCATCTTGTGATGTGACTGAATGCTCGGCTTTCTCTGTCTGCAATGGCCCCATAAAATGCTTGATGGTGTTTAAGTCAGGTGACTGTGGGGGAAAGTTAGCACTCTTTGATCTAGACTTCAAGCAGACCCAGGTTTGACTCCAGACAGTGCCTTCTGGCTGGGTCAAGTGTCACATGCAGACATGATTGGCTGTGTCTTGCAGAGGGTAAGTCAGTCAGGGAATCATTCCTTGGTGCTGCAACAACAACCAATATACACCACCAAGCACTTTATTAGGACCACTGTTCTAATACTGGGGATTGCTTCCTTACTGTAGCCTGTTCACCTGTGCACCTACACATTCATGTAATTATCAATTCAGCCAATCATGTGGCAGCAGTTCAATGCATACAATCATGCAGACACAGACTAGTGGTGTCAACTAATGTTCAAACTGGGGGGGGAAATATGATCACAGTGGTTTTGACCATGGCATGATGTTTGGAGCTACTGTGGTACTGTGGTAGCCTAGTGGGTAAGTACTGGCCTATGGACCAGAAGGTCCAGGGTTCAAATCCCACCTCTGCCAAGCTGCCACAGATGGCTCCTTGAGCAAGACCCTTAACCCACAATTGCTTGGATTGTAAGACTGTATCAATTGTAAGTCGCTCTGGATAAGGGCGTCTGCTAAATGCTGTAAATGTAAATGTAAGTGTACAATTGTGTTGAGCAAAAAGCATCAGATTTTACAACACATTGAACCTTAAACCAGATGGGCTACAACAGGGAGAATATGGCCAATAATGTTCCTAATCATGCTCACTGAGCATATTTAACAGGGTGGAGACAGTCTGACTATCTAGTAGACTGGAAATTAACCGGCTCTGAAGTTTTGAGGGACCTCATCTTCCTCTAATAATATTCATTATTTTGTGGAATTTAAATAGTGAGTCTTTTTAATGTAGCTCTGTGCTTCACTGTGGTTTTATATATAGCTTAAAGTCCTCAGCATGATAATGGAGCTATATTTTGTACTTGACAGAATCTGCTAAAGCACTAGAGAGAGGGCTGCCTGGACTAAGAGGCAATTTCTCACTCTGTCTTGTCTAATATTAATATTCTCTACAATGTAGAAATTGTAATTCCCCCGAGTACACTGGGAGGTTCTCAAATGCTTTTTATGACAAGCTGTTCATACATCCTGGATTTAAAAAAAAGTGGGACAGGGATCAAGTGGAAAAACTAAGAGTTGGAGAATGTATGTGTGCAAAGTTTCGTGGACTAGTGAATGCTTCTATTTTTGGTATCAATTTCATAGTTAGACTTCAACTTCTTTTAACTATGAGTCTTTAAAAGCCTTGAGGCCCCTTGGTGAGGTGTGTGTAACATACAGGAATTTGTGGAGGAGGAAATCAATAACTGCCATTTGGTAAAATTTAGTAGCCTTGAGGTATGAGCAAGGTAAGTTTTATAAGCGAGCAGACTTATTTTCAGAACAATTCCCTAAAGTAAATTCTACCACCTTTCCTGAAATATTTTCCACTAGGCCTTTAATGGAAACATAAATGGAATTTTCCTTTTCACTTTTAAATGACTTACAAAGCTGCAAACTAAAATACTTCACAAAAACAAATTATTTACAACGACAAAACCATTCATTTAACATGTGCCAAATTATTATATGATATTCTGATTTTACATGTTGGCTATGTAACTCAAACAATTGCAGCCTATAAAAGATGTGCTTTCAATAATTCATTCCATAGTCCTGCACTGTGTGGGGTCACCTCTTTATATCCTCTATGGGGATGCAAAGATGAGAGGAGGAATTAAAGGAAGCAGTGAGGGCAGACATTCTGCTGTTTGCCACATGGGCTCTGCCTCCACATCTGCCACATTTATACACTTATTTATGACTTGAGCACATGCATGGGAGTATTAGAGGTGTGATTTGTGGAGACTTAAATATGCAGGGAAGTGTTTGAGGTTTTTGGGGGCTGAAAGAACTGGAAAAATAAAATTCAGTAATACAATCTATCATATTTGTGTCTGTGACTGAGGAAAGTAAAAGTTACAAAAGGACTGAAAAAGCTTTAGAAAGTTTTAAAACTATCTGAAAATGTGTAGTTAGTTAGAAACAGAGGACACTTTAAAGTCAGCTTAGTCTCACAATAAAACATAATGAGCTAGGTTAGCAGCGAAAAACAAATAGGCTCACATTACGGAAGATTAGACTGGCAATTAAAACAGCAAAGTATTCGCATGACTTTGTGTTATGGTTTTACACCAATTCTTAACAACGCTATTTATATAATTTATGCGGCAGTAAAATCTTCACCACCATGGAGTACTGTATAGTATTGGCATCTGACCCACACAAAGAAATGCAACTAATCACATCTACTAATCACATTTAGGCTTTGTTCTCCTCAACAACCATCTACAGAAATGCACACTATTATTTCCTAGTATGAGTAGTTAAAGTATTAGGAACAGAACCATCAGACACAGAACCAAATCTCAAAAAATCTCTCCCTGTATGTGTGTCATAGTAAATGAGTTTATCTAAAATTTTTAATACTAAGAATGCATTAAGGCTCAAATGGCAAGACAGCCCGATTTTTTCCTATGACCTGGCTGGTTAAGTGGCAGGTGTACTACTTAGTGGACCCCACACGCCATCACTCATATGTACTAGCCAGGACTTCACTTATCTCATCCAAGTCTAGTCTGCTGTGATAAATTGGGGAAACTTCAGTGTGCCAAAGAATCCATCTTATTTAAGAAAGGCTTCTTTGTGAGCCTCACATAACTTTTATTACGGGAAAATGGAAAATAATCAGATCATAGATCTAATGTTTGCCTGAAAACAAAATGTTACTGTGGTAACCAAGCTGAAAAATAAACAAGTCTACTATCTATTAATATGCCACCTATTACAGTACTGATTACAGCAAACTGTTAAAAGGAGGTATGTACAGGAACTTCGGTCATGCTTGTACAGTAGGTATGAGTCAAAAGAAAAAAAGCAATTTAAATGCATTCCCTGAAGTATTTCCATTATTAGCAAGCCCCAAAGTTTCAGCAAGCAAATTACTGTTAAACATAAATCAACTGAATTACGTGTACTTACTTGCTTAAACTAGACATATGCATGCACGGGCATGATAAGCTCCACCCCAATATTTACACTGGATTCCCCCAAAATTAAACAACCCCATTCATGTTTAATGGGGAAAGGAATATAAAGGTTTAAAGGAATATAAGATTTACCACTGATTGTGCAAATTCTCCTACTTATAAAGATGAGAGTGGTCTGTAATTTTCATCATAGGTACACTTCAACTTATGAGAGACTAAATGAGAAATGGCCAAGACCAAAGAGCTGTCGAAGGACACCAGGAAGAAAATTGTAGACCTGCACCAGGCTGGGAAGAGTGAATCTACAATAGGAAAGCAGGTTGATGTGAATAAATCAACTGTGGGAGCAACTGT
Source organism: Ancistrus triradiatus (assembly GCA_025084515.1). Taxonomy (NCBI): domain Eukaryota; kingdom Metazoa; phylum Chordata; class Actinopteri; order Siluriformes; family Loricariidae; genus Ancistrus; species Ancistrus triradiatus. The sequence continues at coordinate 205,974 of JAJAGP010000016.1, forward strand.
AGGAAAATGGAAGACATACAACACCATTGATAATCTTCCTTTATCTGGGGCCCCACGCAAGATCTCATCCTGTGGGGTCAAAATGATCATGAGAACAGTGAGCAAAAATCCCAGAACTACACGGAGGGACCTGATGAATGACCTGCAGAGAGCTGGGACCAAAGTAACAAAGGCTACCATCGGTTACACACTACGCCGAGAGGGCAAGGCGTGCCCCCCTGTTTAAGCCAGTACATGTCCAGGCCTGTCTGAAGTTTGCCAGAGAGCATATGGATGATCCAGAAGAGGATTGGGAGAATATTATGTGGTATAATATCAGGACTTTTTGGTAATAACTCAACTTGTCGTGTTTGGAGGAAGAAGAATGCTGAGTTGCATCCCAAGAACACCATACCTACTGTGAAGCATGGGGGTGGAAACATCATGCTTTGGGGCTGTTTTTCTGCAGAGGGACAGGATGACTGATCCGTGTTAAGGGAAGAATGAACAGGGCCATGTATCGTGAGATTTTAAGCCAAAACCTCCTTCCATCAGTGAGAGCATTGAAGATGGAACGTGGCTGGGTCTTCCAGCATGACAATGATCCCAAACACACCACTCGGGCAACGAAGTAGTGGCTCCGTAAAAAAGCATTTCAAGCTCCTGGAGTGGCCTAGCCAGGCTCCAGACCTCAAACCCTATAGAAAAATTTGTGGAGGGAGTTGAAAGTCTGTGTTGCCCCAAAAAACATCACTGCTCTAGAGGAGATCTGCATGGAGGAATGGGCCAAAATACCAGCTACAGTGTGTGCCAACCTGGTGAATACTTACAGGAAATGTTTGACCTCTGTCATTGCCAACAAAGGTTATGTTACAAAGTATTGAGTTGAACTTTTGTTATTGACCAAATACTTTTTTTCCACCATGATTTACAATTATATTCTTTAAAAATCCTACAATGTTATTTCCTGGACTATTAACATTAATAATACAGTATAATGTCATGGTAATTTGTAATGCGATTGGCGCACTGTCTAGGGTTGGTCCTGCCTTGTTCTCTGTGTCACCGGCTAGGCACCGGCTCTCCTGCGACCCTGATTAGGATAAGCAGGTAAAGAAAATGAATGAATGAATGAATGAATGTAATGTTAATCAATTTAAATGATAATTTAAGAAACGCAGTGTGTCTTACATTTATTTTTACTTTTATTTAATTGCAGATAGTATGAAACCAAGATGTTTCCTGTTCTGTCTGTTCAACTTCACTTTGTTTGTTAATAAACATCCATTTCAGAATTTCAGGCCTGTAGTACTTTCCAAAAAAAAGTTGGATATGGCAGTTTAGGCCTAGTAATGAGGTAAAAAAAAAACTAAATAGTGATTTCAAACACGAGATATCAACAGGTGATCATAATCATGATTTGGTACAAAAGAAGTATCCACGAAAGGACACTTTAAGGATCACAGATGGGCAGAGGAGCTCCAGAGGATCTGCTCCAGACATCAACAATTGTGTGAGACAATTATTAAAATGTTTAAAAACAATGTTCCACAAAGTAGGATTAGAAGGGATTTGCATATTTTTCCATCTGCGGTGCATATCATTAAACAATTCAGTGAACCTGGAGGTATTTCAGTGTGCAAAGAGTAAGAGCGCAAGCCTGACTTGAACTCTTGTTATCTCCAATAGCTCAGGTCAGCATTGAATCAAGAACTGTCATTCATCAATAGCTGATATAACCACACGGGCAAGGGATTACTTTGGCAAAACTTAGTCAAGCACTACAATACAGAGTTACATTCACAAATGCCAATTAAAACATTACTGAAAAAGAAGCCTTATGTAAATCATGATCAGAAGCATTGACTTCTCTGGGCTCGGAGACATCTGGGATGGACCATCACACAGTTGAAACATGTCTTGAGTTCAGACAAATCAGTATTCCAGTATTCCATCTTTTTGGAAGTAATGGACACCATGTGCTCTGGACCAAAGATGAAAAGGACCATCCAGATCAGCAAAAGCCAAAAGTCAGGGACTGTCACGATATGGGGTTGTCTCACTGCCCTTGGCAAAGGTCACTTACACTTCTGTGATGGCAGCATTAATGTAGAAAAGTACCATTGAGATTTTAGAGCAACATATGCTGCCTTCAATACAACATCTTTTCCATGGACATCCATGCATTTTTCAACAGACAATGCAAAACCAAATGCTGCACACAGTACAAAGGCATGGCTGCAGAAGAAGAGGTAATGGACGGGCCTGTCTGCAGTTCTGACCTGTCCCCAATAGAGAATGTATGGAGAATTTTGAAACGAAATATGGGACAATGACAACCTCGAACTGTTGCACATCTTAAGACAGGTTTGCAGGACTAATGGTACAAAATATCACCTGAAACACTTCATCACTTGGTAACGTCAGTGCCAAAACTTTCTTTTAAGTGTTGTGAGATAGAATGATAGAAAACTCTTTACTCTCCCAACATTTTTTGGAATGTGTTGCAGGCCTGAAATGCAAGAAAGGATATATATTAACAAATGAAATGAAAAGATGGCCAGGCAAACCATCCTGGGTTCATACTGTATACAGTGAAATAAAAGTAAATGTAAGAAACAATGTGTTTTTTATTTATTTATTCATTTATTGAGGCAGCACAGTGGTTGAGTCGCTAGCACTGTCGCCTCACAGCTCCTTGATCCCAGTTCAATTCCGACCCTTGGCTCCGCCTGTGTGGAGTTTCCATGTTCTTCCTGTGTTCGTGTGAGTTTACTCCAGGTGTGTGTGTGTGAGAGACACAGGTTGGGCATATCTTGACCACTCTGCTCTCCTGCTCCACCCTCCACACCTGCTGCTCCTAAACCATGATTGCCTCCCTCACTATATAAGCTCTGCTCTCTGTCTCACTCTTCACCAGTTTGTTAGTGTTATCATGTCTGGGATCACTGCTTGGCTGCCTCTCTTCTAGAGTGGTTTTCTGTGTTGTTACTTCACATTGCTAAACTTTCTAGAATGTTCCTTATCCTGCTCCTGCATATCCTGTTCATCCTGGTTTTGACTGTGCTTCATAAGTGTTTTTTGTGGATGCCTAGTGTAGTTACCTGTTGTTAGCCTGCTTCAATTTCTCCAGTCTCCCACATTTTAAGAGATAACACTGATATCTTGTTACAATGGCTCCTGTCAAGGGATATGACATATTAGGCAGCAAGATAACAGCTTTTGAAGTTGATATTAGCATTTAGTTGATATTGGGCATTTTCCAAATTTTGCCAATTTATGATGGCCAGATGACTGGGTCAGAGCATCTCTCAAATGTGGTGTTCCAGTATACAGTGGTTAGTAACTTCCGAAGAAGGTCCAAGGACGGACAACCAGTGAACTGACGACAGGGTAATGGGCACCCAGGGCTTACTGAGGCATGTGGAGAGTGAAATCTAGGATGCCTGATATGATCCCACAAATTGCTGGAAAAGTTCCGTGGGATGTGGTGGACAAAAAAGTCTATGAAGGATCTATGAAGCTCACTTAGCAACTTATAGGAGTAGGTACTACAGGACACCTTAAGAGATCTTGTGGAATCCATACCTTTATAAATGCAATAAAGCAGCATCCAAAGGAAAAGAAAGTCACAAAAGAGTTCTTCATATCTCTGTAGCTTTTCATAGACAAAACTGAGATCAAATGGAAAGAAAAATGTAACTTTTACTCATGTCTACTGTTTCTCAGTTTTTCCTCCTGAGCAAAAAGACTCTAGTAATCTCACATCTCTTGTTGAGTATTCACAGAGATCTTAATAATGAATCCATTCTTACATTGTGCTCAGATCCGCCAGCATCCTGATCTCATGTTTACCTCCTGCTGTGTAAAATCTGAGCTCTCAAGTTCTTTGGTTTAATGTAAAAAAAATGTATAATAACTACTATTTGTCAAATCTATAATTCGGTCCTACTAGCCCATTGTGTGAGTCTGCACGTAACAATGTTTTCTCATACAGTATTCTGTTTTGGGTGGTGCAGCATTCTAATAAGCTAGCCACCACTACAGAGACCCAGCTCTGAATCCTGGTGGTGCCTTCTGACAGGGTCTGGCATCACATGCAGACACAATTGGTTGTGCTTAATTGGTTTCACAGCTATTCACAGCTCAGAGATAAAAGCCGGTTGCTAGAAATAGCAGTTCCTGAGTTCAGATCCCAGGTTGTCTCCTTTGCAACAAAGTTGATAAGTAAGTGAAACTTAAAGGAGAATTAACATTAAGTGTCCTGAGCTATAAAAGAGCAACCATTGAACACCAAAAACAACAAAAACTTTCTTTTGGGCATTTTCACTAGTGGTGTCAAATTTTGGCCCCCACTGTAAAAATGTATAGGCAAAAAATCCTAGCCTTTAGTGAACCCTTTAGAAGTTTTCTATATTTTTGCAAAGATATGCAAAAAACATAATCAGATTTCCACAAAATCCTAAAAGTAGATAAAGAGAACCCAGTTAAACAAGTAAGACAAAAATATTATACTTGGTGATTTATTTTTTGAGCAAAATGATACAATATTACATATTAGTAAGTGGAAAAAGTATGTGAACCACTCTAAGGTGAAATTAGAGTCAGGTGTTTTCAATCAATCAATGTGATGACAATCAGGTGTGGGTGGGCACCCTGTTTTATTTAAAGAACAGGGATCTATCAAAGTCTGCTCTTCACAACACATGTTTGTGGAAGTGTATCATGGAAAGAACAATGGAGATTTCTGAGGAGCTCAGAATAAGAGTTGTTGATGCTCATCAGGCTGGAAAAGGTTACAAAACCATCTCTAAAGAGTTTGGACTCCACCAATCCACAGTCAGACAGATTGTGTACAAATGGAGGAAATTCAAGACCATTGTTACCCTCCCCAGGAGTGGTCGACCAACAAAGATCACTCCAAGAGCAAGGTGTGTAATAGTTGGCGAGGTCACAAAGGACCCCAGGGTAACTTCTAAGCAACTGAAGGCCTCTCTCACATTGGCTAATGTTAATGTTCATGAGTCCACCATCAGAAGAACACTGAACAACAATGGTGTGCCATGGCAGGGCTGCAAGGAGAAAGTCACTGCTCTCCGAAAAGAACATTGCTGCTCGTTTGAAGTTTGCTAAAGATCATGTAGACAAGCCAGAAGGCTATTGGAAGAATGTTTTGTGGATGGATGACACCAAAAATAGTAATTCTGGGTTAAAAAAGGAAAGCGTTATGTTTGGAGAAAGGAAACACTGCATTTCAGCATAAGAAAAACTTATCCCATCTGTGAAACATGGTGGTGGTAGTATCATGTTTGGGCCTGTTTGCTGCATCTGGGCCAGGACGACTTGCCACCATGATGGAACAATTGAAACTCTGAATCTGATGATATCAGGGAATTCTAAAGGAACTGTCAGGACATCTGTCCATGAACTGAATCTCAAGAGAAAGGTGGGTCATGCAGCAAGACAACGCCCCCTAAGCACAACAAGCCGCTCTACTAAATAATGGTTAAAGAAGAAGAAGTTCAGTTGTTTTGGAATGGCCAAGTCAAAGTCCTGACCTTAATCCAATGGAATGTTTGTGGAGGACCTGAAGCGAGCAGCTAATGTGAGGAAACTCACCAACATCCCAGAGCTGAAGCTGTTCTGTACGGAGGAATGGGCTAAAATTCCTCCAAGCCGGTGTGCAGGACTGATCAACAGTTACAGGAAACGTTTAGCTGCAGTTATTGCTGCACAGGGGGGTCACACCAGATACTGAAAGCAAAGGTTCACATACTTTTGCCACTCAGTAATATGTAATATTGGATCATTTTCCTCAATAAATAAATGATCAAGTATAATATTTTTGTCTCATTTGTTTAACTGGGTTCTCTTTATCTACTTTTAGGACTCGTGTGAAAATCTGATGATGTTTTAGGTCATATTTATGCAGAAATATAGAAAATTCTAAAGGGTTCACAAACTTTCAAGCACCACTGTACATAAAATAATCACAGTTTGAACAATGGATTGCAATGGATTTATGTACACATCTGTGTATTTTTTTTTTCAGAATAATTTATTCTGAGTACAGGTGCAAAATGCTTATTATTTTTATGTGGTTGCTTATATGTATATGTAAACTTAAGATATCAAAGATTGAAAATGAAAATGTTACTACAGAGTGTATTACAGACTCAGGAAATTTCTGTAATACATCGGAGTTAAAAACAAACCATTTCCATTATCACAAGCATATTAATGGCCTTCCGATATTTTCACAACATGGTTATTGATTGTATTGATTGTTATGGATTTATCATCTACGCCGCCCAAGGAGGTTGGGTCCCTTTTTGAGTCTTGGTCCTCCCAAGGTTTCTTCCTCATAACACTTAGAAAGTTTTTCCTTGCCACTGTCGCCCTAGGCTTCCTCAATTTGGGATTGGACGTAGTTATTAGGAAATAATCTAAACTTGTAAAGTTGCTTTGAGACAATGCTCCACTGTAAAAAGCGCTATATAAATAGATCTGACTTGACTTATGCCATTGGACAGTCAATAAAGAGATGAGTCTGTAATCATATTTTTTGGACTTAAAAAGATTAAAAGCAAAATAATAAAAAAGCTTTAATTAAAAATAAATATGCTCATCTGTGAACCATGTAGGTATCACATACCACTGTAAGTAAATATTTTATTTCACAGGACTATAAGCAGTGTGTCTTCTTCCATCATTAATTAATGGGCAAGAGAGCTTACAAAGATCCAAAGCTATCTATGAATAATGAATTTGCATTTGCTGCTGTCGTCTTTCACCATGAAGCCCAAAGTAATGTCTGTGCCAGTAAACCTTGTCATCATAAGGATGAACATGAGATTAAACACAGGAATAATTGAGCTAATGTCAGCTACTCCACTGTACTGTCATTTTAAAGTCTAAGGTCTTAACAGGTTACTAGAGAAATGCTTCTAAATGTGTTATCACAGATGAAAATCAGTATAATGTTCCATAAAGCAAGTAACTTGTCTTTTCTTGGGATTGATATTCAGCATCCAGGGTGTATAGGTCTAAAATAAAACAACTTTATCAAAAAATGTCTTTGCAATGTTGTTTTGCAAGAGGGGATTCCAAGTCCATTGCTGTCTATTGAGTAGAAGATCTAACCATTCATTTGTTTTTATACCTGCTTAATCCAATTCAGGGCAATGGGCATCCAGAGCCAATCTATCACATGGCACATACACACACACTCACACTGGGACACTTTAGAGACCAAGTGAACTAATACAGTGGTACCTCGGTTCTCGTCATTAATTCGTTCCTGAAGGCTTGTCGAGAACCAAGAACGACGAGCACTGAGAAAATTATTCCCATAAGGAATAATGTAAATTGAATGAATCCGTTCCAGACCCTCAGAAAATCCACATTGTATAAGGCATTATATGCAATAATGGAGTTGTATTGTACAGGTGCTCCTGATTTATGATGGGGATATGTTCTGGCAAATCCATCATTAAGGTAAGTGTATCATGAACTGAGAGGTTTAACAAGTGTTTGGTAGAGTGGTCTGTACTGTATCATGGCAAAGCCTTTGATAAGTAATGATAAGCAAGTTAATGTTTAAGACACTTACATTAACCTACAGTTGGCCAAAATCATTAACACAAAGCTTATTTTATAATAAAGTGTTGAAAAATCTCATGCAATTTAGTGAATAAAGGACTGAAAGTGAAAAGTAAAAGCAAAACAATTGGTGAACTCAAGGCGCTAGCATAGCTGCTAAGCTAACTGCAGACTGTTTTCTGAAGCATTACGTTCCTGTTTTGCTTTTGGTTGGCTCTTATAAACTAACCTTTTTACTACCCATGGAGACTTATTTGCATTGAGAATACAGAACTGTAGATGTAAAAATAAAGAAAAACTCGATAAACACAGTGCAGACCTTCTCTGAGCAAAGGCTATTGTGATATTGAATCACTGAACCACTCTACTGAATCGTGGGTCATGAATTGTGAATCGAGTTTTGGCTGGAACGAGTCCTGCATCTTGACTCATGCAAGTTTAAGCAAGTACACCAAGTGCTGAGCAAACAACGAGAACCAAGACAAGATTTTCTAGTCAAAATGTCCTCCATGTAAGATTAAAGGAAGACAAGCTTCAAGACTCTTCTCCATCCTGGCACCCAGGTGATGGAATGAACTTCCACTGGATGTCCGAATGTCTCTTGCTGTCTTCAAGAGGCGACTAAAGACTCGCCTCTTCACCCAACACTTAAGTGAATGAAACTGCATTAAGAAAAACAAACAAATAATGCTCTAGTCCAGATACGAGTAGGTTGTAGTTGGATTGTGTACTTGAGCTATTGTTTACTTGTACTAATATGAGGTTCTATCTCCTAGGAAGATTACAAAACACTTCTGTAAGTCGCTCTGGATAAGGGCGTCTGCTAAATGCTGTAAATGTAAAATGTGTAGAGAACTGATTTTGACGAGTTCTGAGGTCGAGAACTGAGGTACAACTCTACGTGACTGTAGTGTGAGAGAAAACCAGAATATAAGGACTCCACACAGACAAAGTCCAGACTGTGAGTTGAACCCCACAACTTCGCAAGAGAGTAGGTACATCATTGCTCTTGTATATTATGAAGAAGCAAGAATATATCGCCTCTGGAATTTTCCAGGATCAAGGAACAAATATATACTGATTAGTCACATTATTCATCTAACATAAGAAGACTTTATTGTGAATAGGGCATGAACAGGGCACGTTGAGAGACACAGGGGAAAAAAAACAAACAAAAGAAGTTGTGACACCCATTGATCACAAACTTTGTGTTTATGAAGTGCATCATAATTTTCCCCAAAGCACTAAACATGACTTTTATATATATGATTATAGTAAATTGTGAGTCTGATTTGGTCCTCTGAAATGACTGTAATTCCTACATGGTTCACCTGATATACAATAACCTCAACTCTGAACTGGCAATTTACATGGTATCCTGATAGTCACTGTTATTTTAAAAACCTATGTGCTGAAAGAGAGATTCAAAGCATCCAGAATCATGTCACAATCCAACTACATGCCATGCATTTATTTGACAGTGTGCATTTTTGGCAACCTAAAGCAGCTGCTTCTGCCAAGAGCTTATCAGTTTTCCCTTTGAAAGTGGAACAATTAAAGAGAGTTTTAACCATCTCACTAACCATGTCCGTCCTTTAGCAAGGTGGAATTGAAATAAGGATACTTCCTCACTTCGACTAGTCACAGAGTTACACAAGGTTGTTAAGTCTGTGCAAATCACAACAGGCCTTTGTTTGTATCACATGATGTTAATTATGTCCTTTGTTCTATGTTGTGTCCTTTGTTTTAATCCAATTCTGTTCGGCTATGTGGAACACAGATTATCACTTTCACCTTTTAGCTGCCGAAACTTCTTACACACACACACACACACACACACACACACACACACACACACACACACACACACACACACACACACACACACACACACACACTATTGTACACAGACTCAGAACTTTCCATTGACATAAAATTACTGGGGCTATTTAATTCTACACCTGAACATCCACCCCAGCCTTAACCTCAGTAGCTGAAAGCAAACCTCTTGGCTCTTTTTGTTTTCAAAAGAATTTTGGGAGAAACAACAAAACTTTCTTAATTATGTGAGCCAGAAAAAAGACCTCACAAGTTAAAAATGACAGACCTTTCTATGCTTGGTGACATTTGGTCCTCGCAATGACATTTAAACCCGAACAGAGTTCCAGAGACCCCCGGTTTGATCCTGACTCTAATAGGGAGCTTGCATGTCCTCACCATGTCAATGTGGGTTTACTCTTGGTACTCTAGTCCCCTCACACTTTAAAAGACATGTGTTAGGACAAATGGTCACAACTGTGAGCGTGTTTGACTAGAATTGATGTAATCATGCTCCTGTCACAAACAGCCATCGATGCTGATGGGATGTAAAATAAATTCATTAACAAACAAAACATAAATACAGAGGCATAAATAGGTGCCCAACAGTCAAAAAGACACACTGGTTTTGGAATCAAAATCTAAGATTGTTTTACTGTAAAAACACCTAACAATATTGAGTTGTATTGTGTGTGGATTGGAAATGTGTGTGTGTGTGAGACAGTGTTTACATCTAAGGTCTGGATTTCAGCTGCTCGGCCATACATGCCTTTCATACTGGCCTGGAATCCCAGGAGTGTCTATGATGCCCCTACACTGAATAACATTAACCATTTGTTTGTATCTACATGGCATCTGTCCACTCGATCATGCTCACGCCCAAAAATAAACCAACAAGTTATTATAATTATCGTGATTCTGGTCTCATCACTGCTTTATATAACATCAAAGACAACTGTTGAGGACTTCTAAGAGGTTAAATGAAGTATGCCAATAGATGCCATTTGTTCAATATGTTCTCCATAATGATCAGATGTAAGCCTAAAGAGGCAAGATTATGTAGCGATGTCACTTATCATTCAGCATTGTTTATTTATTCCCCAGAGACCACATTCAAAAGCAGGGACCAAAATGTGACATGACTAGTGTTTGTAACACCGATATGGAACCTTCCCATCACCTCTCACCTGAGGAGCCCAGAAAGTAGCGCTCTAGGACTGAACCAAAGCCAGAGGGGTTGTCCTTCAGGTCACTGACTGTGAAGGGCTGCATTGAAACATCCGCATCATTTATTGGCCATCTCTGTGACCGCATGCTGCCCCCGCCATACCACGACACGTTCATCATGGAGAAGCAATCCTGGAAAAGAACAATTGTGCATCTGGATCATTTTGCAAACTTCCTTGTGGATTTGTGTAAAGTTTTATTTTGAATGGTGGAATTTAGAATTTAGGATTTGTTTTGGGTTTTTTTTGTTTGTGATTACCCTGCCTTCTCACCAGGCACCAGTGGTGTGCAAGCCTGGGCACATGACAGGGCATTACTTTTGTGGGTAGAGAATGTACAAAAGGAAGGGATTAAGCTCTGAAAATGTTTAACTACTTTGTCACTACTTTGGGATTAAGTCCTGGCATCACACAGAGAGATCTGGACCAGGGGTGTCACAGTTTGGGAAATAGCAGAACTGAGTATAACTAGATAAAATGGCCATGAAGTGTCCCAGACTGCCTTTTTCATTTTAGAGAGAGAAGAGAAAACCATGGAGAGTCTATTTGCACAGAGAAAAAAATGAATGCAGCACCCCTGATCTGGTCATATGTCACAGGAATCTTAATTTGACATAAATTAAAATTGACACTACTTCTTACGAAGTCCACTGCAAATGTGCTCAACTTTTTCCGTTACTACATTGTCACACATGGTTTTCTGAAAAGTAGCATTGTTATAAATTGTTATTAGTAATAGACATAAATGGTTTCTACTCTGTTACTTTATCACAAGGAAAGGGAGGTGAAATTGAAGTCCAAATGGAGTTGGCTAGGGCAGCGCAGGGATGCAGCTACAGGACCATCAAAGCAAGCATTAGCTGAGCCGCTGAGCACTGAGTCTGCCTCTGAAAGCTGCCTAGCTGAATTATGAAAATGAACATTATATATGTTTTTAACTTCTTTCTGCATCTTTCATTAGACGTCTGGTCAAGAAAATCATTCAAGTGCATTCATTTGTGTATTTATTGATTTATTAATTAATTGCCTGGGTTCTTCCTAGTCTTTTTCTTTAACATGGACCCTTGGATCCATGTTAAAGAAATACTGATAGGCTAATGTTGTTCTGACACTATATCTACATGTCCATTGCGCATGCAGTTATACCTTGAGCTCTACGGTGCAGTGCATGGGCGTCCAAGTCATGCTGTAACACTCAGTCCCGGTCTCGTCTCCTGCTTCCACAGAGATCCTCACGTCGGCCACCGAGTCCCACGTGTAGCAGAACTCGGTCTTGTTAAGCCAGCAGAGGTTGCGCACGAACGGCACATCGGCGTCTGTGCTTCCTGCATGACCCACGTCGATCTGCACGAAGGTCTTCTCTTCTGTGAGCGTCTGCACCACCAGCGAGTGCGTCCTGCGCTCCCACACCAGCCCACTGAAGCTGCCCTTCAGGATCCAGTTCTTGTTGGGCTGGTCCACCACTTGCCAGTAAATGATACCGATTGTCATCACGAAGAAAACGGCCACGCCGAGGCAAGCCACTGCCCCCTTCCACGTCTCGTTCATCTCTTTGAGCCCCGTGTCCCATGTTACCTCCGGGATGGGACTCGGGTTCCTGGTTCGCCCGTGCGGCATGTCGGAATCGGATCCAATCAGGTCTAATCGATTGGGAAGCCCACAGAAATCCACGCAAGTCTCATCGTGTCATGTTTTGACCGCAAAAAAGTTGTTATATTTCTCTTGGTTGTCTTATCTGTCACACCATGCATGCGTAGATAAAAAGCCGATAACAGAATAAGTTAAGAGTGACAGAAGTGAGCGCAGAGGAGTGAACAGCCTGAGATTTGGCAGCGGTCTCTGCGACCGGGTTTCCAAGCCGCGTTATTTGCTTGCCCTGCACTTTTCGCATGAGTCTGACGTAACCGTGAAGCTCTTCTTCAGAAAAGGTGGAGGAGAGAGAGGAATAAGTGGTGCCAGAAGATTTAGAAATCTTATGTCCAGCTAACTACTGTAGGGCGACCGGATAAATAACTCCAAAGTGAACCACGCTCAAAACCGGGCAATGCGCTCTCTCCAAAGCGCATTTGGTTTGGTGCGCTTTGCAAAGGCGTTTTCACACCTTATTAACCTAAAGAACGCACGCCATGATATTATAACGCTCTACACACCTAAATGGGTCTGAATGAATAGCTTAAAGTGTGAGCTTCGTGATGGTGCTTCCAGATGTGCTGAATTCTTTGCGTAAAATTGGGCGACTTGTATTCCAACCTTAATTCACTCATTTAATACGTTTTATTAAAACTCACCATGAATGAAATGCTTTACAGTTCAAAAATAGCTATGACTACAATTGTTATTACAGATTGAATTAAACATCTTGGACAACTGGGATTTACGCAGTGATTTCTTAATGATTAAGTTGTGGGAGTTGGCCTTACAGATCCATCAGATCTACACCTTACAACAATTAAATATTCATCTGAATAATCATAATGCATATGGGTGATTTAAGCTTACTTACTTAGGAGAGAGCTGTGGTGAATAACTCCACATGACTATTGTCGCCCAGAAGAACTGATGGATGATGAATGGATGGCGCTACATCCATACAATTGTACGTTACGGAAAATAAACGGATTTTAAGATTCATGGAGACAGAGTCAGACTATGTATTTTATATGTGTGTTATACAATTGGAAGAAGTGTAAGAAATTACCTGGAAGAACATTGGATGCAGAGGGGCTGCACTATTCACAGTCTTAAACATGTTGCATGTTTATGTAAAGTAATGCAGTGCATGTGTGTGCTCAGGCATGCAGGCAGAGGTCGGCACGTGAAAACATGCTTGTATGCATGCATGTCAAGTTCGATGCTGCAGCTGCAGCGGTCCTGTAAATCAGAAATTGACTAACTGACGATATAAATAACGTGAACACAGTGTTAGGAAAACAGTGAAATATTCCTTAAATAAGGTTTCTTAAAGCATGACTAAACTGAATTAACCTCCATAATTCATTAAGGAATTATGCACACATTAATTAAAGCAAACCGCACAAAATAAGTAGCCTACATTGCAAAGTCATTAAAATAACAACGACAACAAAAACAGTTTTCACAAAATCTGAAGTGAAACACGAGAATTCAATTAGAAAATAATGGATGCCAGTCAACTGATGAATGGCTGATTTTTTCCTATGTGAAATCCATATGGACTAATGTTGGCCGTTGCAGATTTTGTGGTTGCATATCTTTTTCCACATGCCTGCTTTCAGGTTAAATGATATCCCAATCAGTGCAGTATGGAAAAATGTGAATGGCAGAGACCTACCGTTTGACAAAAGTAATAAAACTGAGAACCTTTACAAGAAAAAATATCCCTTTCAGCTGAAGAGGCTTTTCATCTTCCTGTCTGGATCTTCAATTTACAATTTCCCCTTCCTTTGTGACATTTAATACAAGTCTAGTCAGGAAAGTTTCCATAGGTTTTTTCCTGGCTCTTGGACTGGATTCTTGGACATGCTTGGGTCAATCCAAAGGCAGACAATGTTTCACATTATTTTCTGTTTTACAATATACCTTTTGTCATTTACATACATTTAATAAAATACAATTTGTCATTTTATAGTCAAGATAAAGCAAAGGGAAAAGCAGACTGAACATAATATATGCACTAAAAAAAAGGAGCAAATAGACCAAGAAACTGCAATAACAAGTCTGTAATTGGTACAGTATTCTTTTAAAATTCAACAAGTTGAATGTCTGAAGAGGAAAAATCTGTCATCATCTCTGAGTGCATTAAAGGACAGTTTCAGTAACAAGCAAGCTGCTTAGTCAAATCTATAAATGGAAGAGCTGGAGACCAATGTGAGACCAGACCTTTGGATGAAGGTTGACTGGAGTCAGGTTGCATGTGGATATCTTCTCTTTGCACACCCTTTGCAAAACATTGGCAACGTTTCAGGAGGTTCATGCTCTGAATCCACAGAAGGGACCTGGTCCAACAATTGTCTGGCATCATGTGACTAGTGGTGCTTCCTTACTGTCTAACATTCAGTTGGTAATTGTTCATTCTCAAGAGTTGACTTTGGAGGATGGAGAAAAATGACTCAAATACCTATTTCAATAGGAAGATACACAGTTCAATGCAATAATATGTTTGGAATAGTAATTCCAGTTCATACAAACACTTACGCAATGGATTTGAAAATGAGCACTGAATTTTCTTTAATGACTAAATCAGATGACACTCTCTTGCATCGTAGCCAGTACTTCTTAGTAAGGGAGGTGGTATTTTGAGGGACAGACTTTTTGGGTGGTCATAAAGTTTTGGCAGGATTTTCAGCTGATATAGGAGCCAAGGGAGCCATTACTACCAAAAAGAAACCACTAAATATACTTTCAAATTAAACTAACCAGACAACCAGACAGAACTAAGAGAATCAAGGTTTATTCTGCATTTCATTCCTGAATGGCTTCCCAAGCAGCCGGCTTACTGATATAATAGAGGACTGAATAATAGAGGGTCTACTTTTCGTATCAAGTCAACATCACTTAAATTCATATAGGCCTACCTTTTGAGTCTGTTTTAGCAGAGCCACTTAGAAACTTGAATAACATTATGAATGTTAATAAAGTGCTATTTAGCTTGGTACAGCTTGCTTAACTTCACGGATTAACAAAATGTATTCCTCAATTGAAAGAATACAAATAATAAAATACAGACACCAGAAAAGAACAAAGAAAACAACTAAAATCTTGATTTTGTCCTTTAAAAAGACAAAGAATGGAAGAAATATACTCACTGGCAAAAAATGCACCCAGATAGAAAGGTCGGATTGCTGCAAAGCTCGTCATGCAGTTATGTCTCTGGCAGATATATAAATGAGTACAGGTATGGTTTGATTAGACACTGGGTCTTGCCACAAGAGGGTGTAAAAGTGCTTTTTAAAAGTGCCTGGGTCTGGTTACTGGGGCTGGCTGGAGTCTGGGCTCATGTTTGGCCTGCCCATCTTGTCATGCCTTGGCCTTTGGCCGGGAGTGTCTGGTGGGCTGTCTGGCTGGACTGGGCTTTGGTCTCTTTGATCTTGAGTTGTGAACCCTTGCTTTAGACTAAGGGCAGAGCCGGGGGTTCATAATCAATGATGTTAGGTTGCTGTCTTCTTGCCTCTCAAGTGTGATCACTCAGGTTTCTGGACGCTAGGGAGTTGGGTTGCTGATGTCTCACGTGATCCCTTTTGGCTGTTTTACCTTCTTTTATCTTCCCTTTCTAGCTATGCTGCTATAGCTAATGCTGCTGGAAACTCATGCTACATTTCATACGTGTCAGTGGTTCAATCGTGGTCTGTTAATAGACTCTGTGCTCTTAACAATAACTAACTACACTTTCTTTTCTCTCCGAGCCTGTGTTTCGATACCAGTTCCAGCCCCACAAACTAAGAATTTCCTCCGCTTCAGCTCCACTGAAGCTGTTCTTCCGTCATCAGCTCCAGCCCCAGCATACTCAGACCACAGAGGGCAGTAACCTTCTCCCTTCTCCCGTCGACTGGGGATGCCATGCCACTGGGACTTTCCTGCCGAGGACGCAAGATCCTAAAGTGACTCTATATATTGGACTACATAACTCTGATACAGTGAGGCAAAAAAGTATTTAGTCAGCCACTGGTTGTGCAAGTTCTCCTACTTAGAAAGATGAGAGAGGTCTGTAAGTTTCATCATAGGTACACATCAACTATGAGAGACAAAATGAGAAAAGAAAATCCAGGAAATCACACTGTAGAATTTTTAAAGAATTTGATTGTAAATGATGGTAGAAAAATAAGTATTTGGTCACCCACAAACAAGCAAGCTGGCTGTCACAGACCTGTAACTTCTTCTGTCCTCCACTCATTACCTGTATTAATGGCACCTGTTTGACCTTGTTATCTGTATAAAAGACACCTGTTCACAGTCTCAAACAGTCAGACTCCAAACTCAACCATGGTCAAGACCAAAGAGCTGTTGAAGGACACCAGGAAGAGAATTGTAGACCTGCACCAGGCTGGGAAGAGTGAATGTACAATATTCAAGCAGGTTGGTGTGAATAAATCAACTGTGGGAGCAATTGTAAGAAAATGTTAGACATACAAGACCATTGATAATCTCCCTCGATCTGGGGCCCCACGCAAGATCTCATCCCGTGGGGTCAAAATAATCATGAGATCGGTGAGCAAAAATCCCAGAACTACACGGAGGGACCTGATGAATGACCTGCAGAGAGCTGGGACCAAAGTAACAAGGTTACCATCAGTAACACACTACGCCAAGAGAGACTCAGATCCTGCAGTACCAGGCGTGACCCCCTGCTTAAGCCAGTCCATGTCCAGGCCCATCAGAAGTTTGTCAGAGAGCATATGGATGATCCAGAAGAGGATTGGGAGAATATCATGTGGTCAGATGAAACCAAAATAGAACCTTTTGGTAAAAACTCAACTCGCCCTGTTTGGAGGAAGAAGAATGCTGAGTCGCATCCCAAGAACACCATACCTACTGTGAAGCATGGGGGTGGAAACATCATGCTTTGGTGCTGTTTTTCTGCAAAGGGAAGAATGAACGGGGCCATGTATCGTGAGATTTTAAGCCGAAACCTCCTTCCATCAGTGAGAGCACTGAAGATGGACCGTGGCTGGGTTTTCCAGCATGACAATGATCCCAAACACACCGCTCGGGCAACGAAGGACTGGCTTCCTGCCTTTGCTGTGGAGTAACACACTGCCCCAGCTGCAGGTTGTGGGCTGTGATAGCCTAGCGGTTAAGGTACTGGACTCTGGACCAGAAGGTCCAGGGTTCAAATCCTCTGCCAAGCTGCCACTGTTGGGTCCTTAACCCACAATTGCTTGGATAAGGGCATCTGCTAAATGCTGTAAATGTAAATGTAAATGTGATGATCTGGCCTGCCCAACTGTATCTCATCTTGTATCCAGGCTAGAGGTGGCCCTACAGGGTACTAGAGCCCCCTTTCAATTTTATAGTTTTCCCAAATAAATTTACTCTTTCACTCTCATATTGTAATCACTTACATATACCATCATTACATTCATACATATATAGTTTCATTTGATTACAACAACTCTTTTTTTGTGAATTATTTTTTGTCAGTGAGTGTATTAAAAAACCTCACTCACTCACAAGTCCAGTAAAACAAAAAATATTTTCTATATACAGTATAAATAGTGTTGGTTCACCAGTCATACTTACTGTATTGCTCAGTTACTTTCAGTGTCAGTTCAGTCAACTGTACACTAGAAAATTTTTTGTTGATTGTACAGCATTATTGTTGCATTCTGTAGGCAGCAAAATACTGTAGTTAATATCACTGAATACCATGATAATTTTGGCTTTAAAGCAATTGTTCTGCACTGCTTTACTGTCATGTCTTATGATAAATACAGTATAACTGATATCTATTGTGATTGTGAAATGTATGGTCAGCAAGATCTCATCCACATACAGGTCACATTAACAAACAGATTAATGAATTTGGCTGTAATCCAAGTTTATAATCCAAAATAAAATCAGATTAGTCTCTTTTATAGTCTATTGTATTAATGGCTGATCTACTTTGGTGATGGTTCAAGTCTAATACTGTTGATAATGTACTGTCAGCTTGTGACTTATAAGGTCAATGATTGGATAAGATTAGAAGAGTCAGGAGTATAGATGGAGCATACATAGAGTATTTTGGTGTGGCAACTCTGTGTGTCTGTGCAGTTTGATTTAGACAGTTCTTAAATTGAAGCCTTGTCAAGTGTTCCTTTCAGAAATCCACTTAATCATTTTTACACCCACTGCAACACAAAATTAAACGTTAGGTCACATGTGAGGATCGGCTCCCATATGTGGTGTGTGCAAGCAGAAGGGGCAAGGTTTCCCTCTGCTGTCAAAAACAGTTCTATATGAAGGCTTGCTGAAAAGTGGTAACTATAAATAGTAGAAAAGGTGCTGAGGTTATATGTTATATAACGGAAGCGGAGCCTATCCCAAAATTCACTGGGCACTGATGAAATTGCTCTCTGCAGGACCTAGCACTGTTTCAGTGCCCCTTCTGGCCTCTCTTCCCACAGACACAACCAGCTGTGCCTACGTGAGGCCAAACTTGGTTGGAATGCACCACCGGGACTTGTACCTGGGTCACTGCTGTGGTGGGCTAGAGAACTGCCATAGCGCACATGAGCACTGATATGGTTCTACACTCTTTAATTGGTCCTTATTATAAGAGAAGTCTTGAAATATATTATGTAAGACAGTAAAATGTCTGCTGTTACTAACATTAAATGTGATAGGATCCCTGACTTTAGTCATTTTTTACTTATATGAATAATTCATATATAATATCATATATAAAAAGTTGGAAACAATAAATTCATGGTCCAGGTATAAATTCTTGCACAGCTTCACTGTATTGTCCCACTAACCAGCATCTATTAACTGGGTGTTTGTCAGTTGTCCTGTCCAGGTTATACCTAGTTTGTTTGTTTCGGGAGGACACGGAGAGCATGCAAACTCCACACAGGCAGAGTTTGAGGTTGTGATCAAACTGGTGATGCTGGAGCTGTGAGTCAACAGAAAAAAATATTGCATTGACATTTTATTGCATGATCTAGTACTCACTCAGTATGCTGGGTCGTGTTTTCATTGAGAAAACCTCTGTAGTATACTCCATTCAGCTGTCCCTCAACCCTGACCAGTCTCCCTGTTGCTGATGCTGAAAAACACCTCCACAGTATGATGCTGCCACCACCATGCTTCACTGTAGGGATGGTATTGGGCAGTCATCATGCTCATCATCATGAACAGTGCCTGGTTTCCTCCAGACTTGACACTTAGAATTGAGATCAGAAAGTTCAATCTTGGTTACATCAGACCAGAGAATCCTGTTTCTCACAGTCAGAGAGACCTTTAGTTGTTCTTGTTTTTTTTTTTTGTTTTTTTTTTTTTTTTTTTTTTTTTTTTTTTTGCAAACTCCATGTGGGAATTCATGTCTCTTTTACTGAGGAGATGCTTCAGTCTGGTCGCTCTGCCAGGGTGGCCATTGGGTTCTTGCTCACCTCTCTTTCCAAGGCTCTTCTCCCCCGATTACTTAGTTTGGTGGGGCGCCTAGCTCTAGAAAGAATCCTGGTTGTTCCAGACTTCTTCCATTTAAGAATTATGGAGGGCACTATGCTCTTGGGAACATTCTGTGCAGCAGAATGTTTTTGTAGCCTTCTACAGATCTGTGCCTCCACACAATCCTGTCTCTGAGCTCTACATGCAGTTCTTTCCTCCTCGTGGTTTGGGTTTTGCTCTGATATGCATTGTTAGCTGAGAGACCTTATATAGTCAGGTGTGTGTCTTTCCAAGTCATGTCCAATCAACTGAACATACCACAGGTGGACTCTAAGCAGGCGTAGATGATCAAGAGAAATTGGAGGCTCCCAGAGCTAAAATTCAAGTGTCATCTTTAAGGAAAATGCCGATAAATACAACTTTAGACTCAGTAACCCCACACACCACCAGAGGGCAACGTAATTAAAATAGTAACCCTAAACTATCACTCGGTCATTCAGCCCTGCACCAAATTTAGAGATGCTATTTAGAGAGTCAGCTGAATGATGTTGCATACACTCTTTGTAATGTCTTGCTGGTTATATGTGCTTACTAATGAGCTGGTTGAATGGGAAGATCACATAACTTTTGGAACAGATGGTGAGGAATATCTACTCATCATCAAGTATCGTACAGATTCAGCACTGCATTCTTAATATCTGTACTTTAGCAGCGGAGTTGAGCCAGTGCTCAAAACAGCTTTTTGCAAAGGCATATGTTAACGTCACAAGTAGAAATGCCATGCATGTTTAGTATGTATAGTTTGAAGCATGGTGGTACAACACAGCTCTAATGATTTGTTAAAGACCTTAGTGAAGACAGGGCAGGCTGAACAGGTGGCTGATTGTGAAGGGTGTGAATTTGTGCTGTATAGTTCTCTCTGTTCTCTCTATAATATTTAGGGAACTGTGCAGGCCAAGGAAGCAAGGAAATTTCACTGTTATGTTC
Organism: Ancistrus triradiatus; assembly: GCA_025084515.1. NCBI lineage: Eukaryota > Metazoa > Chordata > Actinopteri > Siluriformes > Loricariidae > Ancistrus > Ancistrus triradiatus. The sequence continues at coordinate 226,649 of JAJAGP010000016.1, forward strand.
CTGGAACCAATCCATGACTCTATGACCCTTGTGGCCTTGTGCATTTTTCTGCTGAAATTGTCCTTCTGTTATAGGGGTAAAAGTTGCCAAGAAGGGATGAACTTAGGTGGGCCACAATGCTTAGGTAAGCCCTACTGGATCCACAGGTATCAGAGGACCCAGGGTGTGCCAAGAAACCATTATTTAAAAAACTGCCAACCTTTTAGGGTTTTCTCATGTAACAGTGTTGAGAGTATACCATAACTCCCCACACCATTACTCCACCTCCACCTGCCTGAACTGTTGACACCTGATGGGAAGGATTCAATGATTCATGCTACTTGCGTCAAATTCTGATCCTCCCATCAGCATGGTGCAACAGCAATCTGGATTTTTCTGATCAGGCAATGTTTTTTCCACTGCTAACTTATCCGGTGTTGTGCTGTTTTGCCCACTGGGCCTGGTCTTTTCCTTAGACAGCAATGGCATTCAAACAGGCCGTCTACTGTTATAACCCATCTGTGCTAAGGAATGATGAGTTGTGCATTTGGCATTGTATTTGGCAAGTTGCTTGACTGTGTACCACCTGTTCATCAGGACAATTCTTGACATCCTCTCTGACCCCTGTCATCGATGAGTTGTCTACGTCCACAGGATCCCCTTTTGCTTGATGTTTTTCCACGATTAACCCATTCTCAGTATACTCTCAACACTGTTACATGAGAAAACCCTAAAAGGTTGGCAGTTTTTTAAATAATGGTCCCAGCTAGTCTAGCAACGAGGGCCATGCCTTGTTCAAAGTCACTCAGATTGCTTGATTTTCCTGTTCACATGAAGATTCACTAATGCAATTTGGGTAAAAACTATCTTTGTCCAAATTGCTGGGTAAAGTGTAGAGAGGTTTATGTATATAATCACTGAATACAAATTAATACAAATTAATAATTCTCAAGTATTATTTAATCACCCATCATAGAGTTGTTGGGGGCAGGGGCCTACATGATGATTTTGGCATACAGCTCATGAAAAATCTCACAAAATTAGCATATTTCATCCGACCAATAATAGAAAAGTGTTTTAATACAAAAAAGTCAACCTTCAGATTATTATGTTCATTTATGCACTCAATACGTGGTCGGGAATCCTTTTGCAGAAATGACTACTTCAATGTGGCGTGGCATGGAGGCAATCAGCCTGTGGCACTGCTGAGGTGTTATGGAGGCCCAGGATGCTTCGATAGCGGCCTTAAGCTCATCCAGAGTGTTGGGTCTTGCGTCTCTCAACTTTATCTTCACAATATCCCACAGATTCTCTATCGGGTTCAGGTCAGGAGAGTTGGCAGGCCAATTGAGCACAGTAATACCATGGTCAGTAAACCATTTACCAGTGGTTTTGGCACTGTGAGCAGGTGCCAGGTCGTGCTGAAAAATGAACTCCTCATCTCCATAAAGCTCTTCAGCAGATGGAAGCATGAAGTGCTCCAAAATCTCCTGATAGCTAGATGCATTGACCCCTGCCCTTGATAAAAACACAGTGATAAAACACAGCTTGATAAAAAACCAGCAGCTGACATGGCACCCAAGACCATCACTGACTGTGGGTACTTGACAACTGGACTTCAGACATTTTGGCATTTCCTTCTCCCCGTCTTCCTCCAGACTCTGGCACCTTGATTTCCGAATGACATGCAAAATTTGCTTTCATCCGAAAAAAGTACTTTGGACCACTGAGCAACAGTCCAGTGCTGCTTCTCTGTAGCCCAGGTCAGGCGCTTCTGCCGCCGTTTCTGGTTCAAAAGTGGCTTGACCTGGGGAATGCGGCACCTGTAGCCCATTTCATGCACACGCCTGTGCACGGTGGCTCTGGATGTTTCTACTCCAGACTCAGTCCACTGCTTCCGCAGGTCCCCCAAGGTCTGAAATCGGCCCTTCTCCACAATCCTCCTCAGGGTCCGGTCACGTCTTCTCGTTGTGCAGCATTTTCTGCAACACTTTTTCCTTCCCACTGACTTCCCACTGAGGTGCCTTGATCCAGCACTCTGGGAACAGCCTATTCGTTCAGAAATTTCTTTCTGTGTCTTACCCTCTTGCTTGAGGGTGTCAATGATGGCCTTCTGGACAGCAGTCAGGTCGGCAGTCTTACCCATGATTGCGGTTTTGAGTAATGAACCAGACTGGGAGTTTTCAAAAGCCTCAGGAATCTTTTGCAGGTGTTTAGAGTTAATTCGTTGATTCAGATGATTAGGTTAATAGCTCGTTTAGAGAACTTTTTCATGATATGCTAATTTTGTGAGATAGGAATTTTGGGTTTTCATGAGCTGCATGCCAAAATCATCAGTATTAAAACAATAAAAGACTTGAAATATTTCAGTTGGTGTGCAATGAATCTAAAATATATGAAAGTTTAATTTTTATCATTACATTACGGAAAAAAATTAACTTTACCACAATATGCTAATTTTTTGAGAAGGACCAGTATATACTGGGATGCACTAAGAACTCCACACAGGGAAAGTGCATTGTGGGAATCAAAACCAGGTCTCTGGTGCTCTGAGGCGAAAGCGCTAACCAGTGCACCACTGTTCATTTAATTAAGATGAGCTAACTATGATGATTAAGTGAACTTAAGGATTCAATTCAAAATGAATAATTTAATTCAAATATTCAAAAGGAATAATGATTAAGCAAGGGATTAAACATCTCTGTATCAAATGCTATTTGATTTGAAAATTTGTAACAAAATTTTGTGCAGTTTTTGGAACTGCTGCATAAAACTATTGTAAAAAAAATCCTACATGGGTCAAATTCAGTTTTGTCCTGTTACCTAATCAGACGAAAGCTTGAAATGAGAGTAAGTCTTGAAATTAGAGCTAGTGTGCATAATGGGTAAAAATGTAAGTAGGTCTTAAAGTGTGAGTAAGTCTTGAAATTACAGCAAGAGTGCGAAATAGGATAAAAGCCAAGAAAAGTCATCACGTTATCTGTTTAGGGGGACTTTTGTTTTGGAGACTTTTATTGTGGAACATGGCTGCACTTTCTGCAGTCATTAAGGACGCGACGGAGCACCTTGAGCACGTTTGTTGTTGGAGGCTGGTTCAGTAGAACATACACCTGATTGTATGTAGCAGCTGCACGAGGAAATACAGACATGGCAAGGCGGTTAATGTAAGTGATGTATGGCCTAATAGCGCACAGAATGTGCTGGTGTATTATGGTCAGTAAGTGCTGGTGATGGGATCAGTGTCGTGAGTCTAACTGTTGAAAGTTAGATTACGTTTGTTATCTGTCTGTTTAACAAATTACTAAAACAATGCTATATATATATATATATATATATACATACATACATACATACATACATACACATACACATAAAATGAATGTGTGTGTAGACTATGTAAGTAAACAGATATATGTAAGGGCATAAGACGGATGTGCACTTAAGGACAAGAATTAAATTAGGTTCAAGTAGATCTTCAGTTTAAATTTACTCATTGCCCGTCTTGGTTATATAATAGTTCAATTAATAATTAAATAATCCATTTGATCAGCCATGATATGTTTGGTTTACTAAACCAATTTTTGATTTAATGGAAATTATGATTTTCCAGTTTAACATCATGTAAAGCTTGCCTCTAAATCATAACACTGCTGCAAACTATGGCTGGATGGAGGTGGAGGGGCAATGTTACTGATGTTACTTAAAACTGATGATGAACACAATGTTAAAATTTACATTTACAGCATTTAGCAGACACCCTTATCCAGAGCGACTTACAATTGATACAGTCTTACCATCCAAGCAATTGTGGGTTAAGGGTCTTGCTCACGGACCCAACAGTGGCAGCTTGGCAGAGGTGGGATTTGAACCCTGGACCTTGTGGTCCATAGTCCAGTACCTTAACCGCTTGACTACTACAGTCCCAGTTTAAAAAGAAAAAAATACAGTAAAATAAAAACATGCAACAATACAGTTATTGTGAAAGCTTTTTCTAACTGTAGAAACTGTAGAAATTAGTTTATACTCACACTCCTGAGCAAAAATTAAAATAGGCCAAGCATGAAGTCAGATTCCTGTTTTGGCCTGATCAGAACCCAGACTGAAACCCTACAGAGAATTTCACTCTCAAGTTACCTAGTTGTTTAAGTTATACTGATTTCCTCCTTTTTGTTCAGGAGTCTACAATACATTGTGTGATTTAAATAAGCAGATAGTGTAGTAATATAATGTTTCTGACGAGCTTCATGATGCCGTGTCACTGAGTAACTACGCCTATGGTCGGTAATTATACAACACTGACTAGCTCTGCTGCTAAATATGGCAGCAAATAGTTAGGTTTATGTTATCGTTGTTAGTAATTTATTGTGGGCTCTGTTTTTGTTAAATAACTTGCTTCTCATATGTTAAAGGGTTCAAAGGGGTTTAATGTTTTTGCCAAACAAAATCTTGTGATACATACCACATATTGTTTTTAGATGTCTTCCACATTGCCCACCCCTATTTATAACTAAGTTAAGTAATCTCAAATAGAATTTAGAATGAAATGCACATTGTGTGAAACAGGTCATTGATCAAAATGGTCGTTGACTGGACTCTACCATAGTCACGTAATGTAGGACTGTGGTAGCCTAACGGTTAAGGTACTGGACTCTGGACCAAAAGGTCCAGGGTTCAAATCCCGATTCTGCCAAGCTGCCACTGTTGGGTCCTTGAGCAAGACCCTTAACCCACAATTGCTTGGACTGTAAAACTGTACCAATTGTAAGTCGCTCTGGATAAGGGCGTCTGCTAAGTGCTGTAAATGTAAATTAAAAGATTTTTTCACAAGAAAACTATGTCAAAAGAATGCGTCATAGACTTTATGAGTGGAATGCTACCATACTGAACTGTTGAACATGTCGTGCCCTCCAGGAAATGCACAACACCGTGGTTCGTCAGTTACAAGCACACATTAATCACACACACTGTAGAACCAAAATATCAAGATGATCGCTTTGCCAAGACTTATAAACAATTAAACACCTCTTCGTCAACTGTCTGAACCTGAACATAACAAGGGAAAACGTATTTAATGAGACCAACCTCAAAGACTTGTTCAGGAACACAAGCCCAGGGAAAGTAATACACTTCTTATCCTACCTAAATATAAACACCTATTATAATGCTACTGCACTCCAAACCATTAAAGTCATAAACCTGCCAGGCTGTTGATAGCTAAATTGTGGTGATAGGGATTAAAACCAAACAAACTAACAGAACAAAAGTATAAATGCACACGGTGGAATAGAATAAAAAACATACCTCGTTGGCTGCACACAACCTAGAAGGAATGTGTCCAAATGGAGACACCAATTCCCAGAACAGGCAATGTAGTATCACCTTATAAACACTTTAAATCCAGCATGGCACCACTAGTATGAAGTACAGCAGTCAAATGACTGGCACTTAGCACTTCTAGGTATATGTAGGTGAAGTTGGCACATATAGTGTTGAGAAGAATACAGACGTCTCTGCTTGTGTCCATGTGCAACAGAGACTGTCACGTAGTTCCACTTATCCAAATAGTTAATGCAAAGTAATTCAATATACATGAAAATAAAAATGTAAACAAAACATCAAAGTATGACATAATATTTAGAGCAGTAAAAAATGCTAAACCTTTTTCATTTGACCAGCTGTTTATGGCTGCAACATCTGGAGTTAAAAGACAGATTTTTATTGCCTGTTAGAATTTGTTATAATGTTGTTAAACTGAACGGACATTGGTTGGATGTTTGTTAGTTTGTGCTTACCAGTAGTTCTTAAACAATTGACCTGATGTACCTGTCATATTTTTCAGCTATCCTATTTACCAGCTGGGTAACCCTCAGCTGAGGATATTTCGTCCCACGTTCAACATGACTCTCGTCAGACCAGGCAAACCACAGCCGCCTGACACTGTCCAGTTCCGTGTATCCATGGAGTAAGTGTTTAATGCTCTTCTGGTAGATCTGCTCTACAATCCTCTTTAGTTGTACACAAATATTTGGGTACTCTAAACCAAAGGATGTGCGTTGCTGTTTTTTTAATGAATATTTATACTCTGGGGGAACAAACTTAAATGTTTTGGTGTGTGCAAAAGTGCATGTTTACAGATGGTCCATTGGTGTTTTTGTAACGGTCCTTAATTGACTTATTAATTGTTCGTTTAAACTTGCAGAAATGCGTAGTATTTAAAGTCAGAGCTTGCGTTCACTTTTTTTTCATTTGATTAGGGGTGCAACATTTGTGAGTACCGTATTTTTCGGACCATAAAGCGCACCGGGTTATAAGACGCATGAAATGAAACAAAACTCTTAAGTTCCGTCGGAAGCTCAGTTTGGCCTTTACCTGGCGCAGGGCGTCTTCTTGCTTCCTCCACTTCCGTATCATTGATTCGTTAATGTTGAATTCTCTCACAGCTGCTCTATGTCTATGTTGATAGCGCTGAGTTTGAAATCCGCTTTGAAAATAAATGAATGAATGCACGTACCCTAATGCTGAGGCACATACCGTATTACTCCGCTATGCTGTGCACTACGGTGGCTGTGAGCTTCGTAACTTACCAAGACCGTGCTAAAACATTTTGACAGATTTATGAGCGCCGTGTACCATCTACAATCGGTTCTAGGTCAGAAGGCTCAACCAGAATTAATTCATACATTAGGCGCACCGCATTTTAAGGCTCACTGTCGATTTTTGAGAAAGTTAAAGGATTTTAAGTGCGCCTTATGGTCCGAAAAATACGGTAAGGCTGGACATAATTTATCTAATAAATACGAAATAGAAAAAGAACTGCCACCGGGTGTAATTTAGGGTTTAACCACTAGGTGACAGTCAAGTATTAGTAAAGAAAGTTGGCACCTTGTGGTATGGTAAGGTAGTGGTAATATGAACGAACGATCAGGGTGCTTCACATCACTACTTAACGTGTTGAATAATGCATGGCATGTGGTAATATCCCCAGCTTAGCAGACGAAAATCAAACCAACAGAGTTAGATAATCTGATTCTGTGGCTTTTTAGAGGCAGATTAAAACACATCTGCATTAAATTAGTGTCTTGTCGAATTTGAATATTGCTATACGTGAAAATTATGCATGTTCACAGCAAATGCTGAATCCCCCCCCATTAGGAGTACCAAACTTAATTACGTATACCTTGGTGGAGATAGGTGTACTTTATGGGTGCACCAATATAATGTCTATGTGGAAAACCGCTATCAGTATCTTTCTGGGTTTGACTTATGGAGACGATGCACTGCATAGATTCACAAATTTATAATCTGTCAATTGTAACTGATACATCATGCACACCAACATGCATCAAAATGTGTTCGAATGTATCAAAACGTGCCTAATTTCAATTTAGGTCCCTGAGTATGATTGCAGTCGGACTGGCTCAGTTATAATGATTATCCAGTTTAAATATATTTTTTTAAGTTGGGAAAATGTGAGAACAGTGGACACAATTTTTAGATTGTCAAGTGTTTAAACGTGCAGCATTTTTATTACATTTTAGTCGTTTATCAGAAGTTTTTATCCTGCGCAACTTGTATAAAACTTGCACATTCTTACCATCCAAGCAATTGTGGGTTAAGAGCCTTGCTCAAGGACCCAACAGTGGCAGCTTGGCAGAGGTGGGGTTTGTTCCCTGGACCTACTAACTACTAAGCCAGCATCGTCATATTTTTATAATTAGTAGTCATAATATTATAATATTTCTGTAAAATAAGAATAATTGTTATTATTGTTGTATAATTATTGTTATAAATGATGATATTGTCTGTCAGGAAAAGCTGAGCTACTCAGTTGCTCAGATGGGCATTAATAGCATGGGCTAAATGCTCGATCCAAGTCTCGAAAGCTCCCTCCACTGCCTTTCATGGTTCTGCGCATGTCTTTCACAGAAATGCTGTCACTATGGTGTTAGCTATGCGTTGGTGCACCTGGACTGGAGCACCTGTGCTGTATTCTGGATGTGTAAACATGTTAAGGCTGTTTCAGAAGCAGAATCAAGATTGCACTTGCAAAAATAATGAAACCTAGGAATAGATGGCATGTGGACTCTAAACTGGAAATAAGGGAGCGATAAACACATTCTATCTCACAGAGCACTTTTCAAGTATAGACATACGCTCACTGGAAACTTCATTAGGTTCACCATTTCAGATATTTAACCAGCCAATCAAAGTTCATACCGAGCATCTTGGTTGTTGGTACTAGACAGCCTCGTCTGAGTATTTCCGAAAATGCTGAGCTACTGGGATTTTCACACACAGCCGTCTGTACAGATGGGTTTACAAAGAATGGTCAGAGAAAGAAAATATCCTGTGAGTGGCAGTTCTCTGCACAAAAATGCTTTGTTGATGTCAGAGGAGAATAGCCAGACTCTTGGGTGTCATGATGGCTTGGTGGTTAGCATGTTTGCCTGTCAGCGCTAGGGTCTTGGGTTTGCGTCCCCATCTGAGCGGGGTTTCCGTGTTTTCCCCATGTTCTCATGGATTTCCTCCCACAGTCCGAAAACATGACGGTTAGGTTGATTGGTCATTCAAAATTGTCCTGGTATGAGCGAGCGCTTGAATGACTGTGTGTATGTATGCCCAGAGATGGGTGGCGCGCTGTTCTTGGTGCCATCCTCTTTCTCTTCCCTACAGTCCTGTAAAGTCCCCTAGGGAGCTGTGGTTTCCGGTTCAGAGTACACTGTGCATGCAATTGACTGCTACTTCTCACGGGTGTGTGTGTGTGTGTGTGTGTGTGTGTGTGTGTGTGTGTGTGTTGATTGGATGTAAAAGCAGAGTGTTGATTGTAAAGTGTCCCTGAGTTTGAGAAAGCTGCTATATTAGCCTAACTAGTAATAATAGTACTGAATGCACAAAATGTTGAACCTTGAAGCAGATGGGATACAAAGCAGAAGAGCACTCCAGGTGCCACTCCTGTGAGCTATTACCAGGCTACAGTTCACACTGGCTCAGCAAAATTGCACAACAGAACATTGGAAAAATGTTTCCTGGTCTGACGAGTCTCGATTTCTGCTGTCATATTCAGATGGCCGGGTCAGAATTTGTCCTGAACAACATGAAAGCACAGATTGATCCTTTCTTGTATCAATGGTTCAGGCTGGTGGTGGTGGTGTAATGGTGTGGTGGATATTTTTATGGCACGCACTGAGCCCCTTAATACCAGTTGAGCATAGTTTAAACACCACAGCCTACCTCAGTATTATTGGTGACCATGTCCATGCCTTTATGACCACAGTGTAACCATTTTTTTATCGTTTGATGGATACTTCCAGCAGGATAACAGGGCATGTCACGAAGCTCAAATCATCTCAAACTGGTTTCTTGAACATTACAATGAGTTGACTGTATTCAGATGACCTCCACAGTCACCAGATCTCAGTCCAACAGAGCACCTTTGGTGTGTGTGGTGGAATGGGAGATTGGCGTCATGGATATGCCATCGACAAATCTGCGGCAACGGTGTTATGCCACCATTTCAATATGGACCAAAGTCTCTGAGGAATGTGTTCAGCACCTTGTTGAATCTATGCCTCAAAGAATTGAGGCAGTTTTGAAGGCAAAAGTGGGTCCGACTCGGTACTAGCAAGGTGTTCTTAATTGTGCGTGTGCATGCGTGTGTGTGGGATGTTTTATTGTCCCAGAGAACACTGGGTGCAATCGCAAGGGTTAAGAGCCCCACAGGACCACCACAGATCAAGTTCTATTTGGGTGGTGGATCATTCTCAGCACTGCAGTGACACTGGTGTGGTGGTGTGTTGTGCTAGTTTGAGTGGATCAGACACAGCAGTGCTGCTGGAGTTTTAAACCACCTCAGTGTCACTGCTGGACTGTTGGACTACTGGTCCACCAGCCAGAAATATCCAGCCAACAGTGTCCTGTGGGCAGGGTGCTATGAGTACCGATGAAGGATTAGAAGATGACTAACACAAACTGTGCAGCAACAGATGAGCTACTGTCTCTGTCATTACATCTACAAGGTAGAGCGCCTTAGGATTGCACCGGGGATCTCTGGTACTGTGAGGTGACAGTGCTCGGTTCTTGATCACCTTGGAACTCGTCACATTCGGTCCTCGAAACATTTTGACTAGAAAAATTTGTCCTTGTCCTTGTCGGTTGCTCGGTATTCAGTGTTTAAACTTGTATGAGTCAAGCTGCGGAACTTGTTTCAACTGAAACTGTACTCACGATTCAGTACACAGTGATTCAGGTTCACGGTAGCCCTTGGTCAGAGTAAATCTGTGCTGTTTTTATCATGTTTGTCTTTATTTTTACATCTACACTATTATATTCTTAGTGCAGAGAAGTCTCCGTGGGTCCTAAAACGGTTAGTTTATAAGAGCCAACCGAAAGCAAAACAGGAATTGAATGCTCCAGAACATTACTTACTTAAATTAGTCATTATGAGGTTGAATCTCCATTTACAGGTGATATAATGTAACTGGAATCATTTGAGTTGCACCAGAAAATTTGAAGAAGAAGCTGGCAAATAAGAAGAAAACTTCAGCCTCATCTCCTCCTCCCCATCGCCTCAGGTCATGATACATTTAACTTGTGATGGATTTGTTGGACCATATCCCCATAATAAATCAAGGAGCACCTATACAATTCAACTCCATTAATATATGTATAATGCCTTATACAGTGTGGATTTTCTGGGGGTCTGGAACTTATTAATACAATTTACATTGTTCTATATGGAAAAATTGGGCTCAGCGCTCATTGTTTTCGGTTCTTGACGAGCCTCCTGGAAAAAATTAAAGAGAACTGAGGTACCTGTATTTTCAGATAACTTGTTTTTAGGAAACCAAAAAGAGGTAGTTTCTACCGAGAAAAGATGTAAACGTGTTTGTGTCTGATCTAGGGTTACATTTTGTCCAAAAGTTACTGATGAGATGTAATGTTCCCAGTGTAGGAAGTTTTTTGCCATTCACTGTTATTTGCATCTCACCAGTCTTCTTAGACAACAAAGCAAAGTCTGCTGATGACGTTTGTTCACCGTCAGTAGCGTCCAAGCATTTGTTATTTCGGCACAGCGTTGTAATATGAAACAGGCAGTCAAACAGTAAATGAGGGCTCTAATAGCAGAGCTCACATGCAAAGAGGACAAAGTCTGCTTTGTTTTCAGTTAAACCTGAGGGCGTACATCTTACTCATTATCCTGTTGGTAAGCCTTCCAAAGTGCACAAGTTCATAATCATCCTATGTGTTAGCGCTAGTTTAAGTGCTGGGGCAATTTTTTTTTTAACCTGGAAGGATTTCAGGGTTTTGTTTTCACAGTCTTCAGTGAATCTGTGTATATCATTCTGAACTGGGCATCATCTTCACCTGTAGCCCAGTGCCATCTGGGCCATCTGGCCGGGGATTGAGTGTAATGCTTAGGTACTTAAGTGCGTCAACTTTGAGTCTTCAAAATAAGACTGAACGCCATCTGTCCTCCTGAATTTTAAAGTGGAACTAAAAAACAAAGTTCTGAAAACAGTGTAACCCCCTCTCTTATCTCTTTCTGACCACAGAATTCCTTGTCATTTGCTCATGCTGGCTTTATCTGTCTTGTAGACTATAGGCTGTAGTTCTGATGTCAGTGTTTTGTTCTCTGAGCCAGAGGTTTTTCAGCCACTATGTTGTTGTTTTACCGTCAGTTTGTTCAAATGCATCGAGGCACTATATTGATTTCATGCTTCTTTTTTTTGCTACTTGATTCTGGAGGGTCTGTCATTCATTGCACAGATTTTAGACCTCTTTGATGAACTGCCTACTTGAAAGACTTTAAAGAAGCAGGATGTGAGCATGTGTGTGCGTGTGAGTGAGGGAAGGATGAGCAGTGTTTAGAGACGAGAGTCTGTGTTGTTTTGAATACCTTTTATGTGTGACGGGTGGGGTTCTTTTGAAACTGGGAACATTAGAGAAGATTGAACAACAGGGAGCAGGAGTACTTATGAAACAATGAGAAGCACAGACCCGAGCTAGCTGGCCAGATGTGGCCCTTCTGATGGCATGTTCTAGTCTGTCTGTCAGCATGAGAGGCAATGTGCCAAGTTCAGTTTTCCCATATTCAGTGCACCCTATGAACCCATGACCTCTTGTGAAGGCTCCGCCATCACAGGGAACTTGCTACGCTTCATTTCTCCTCCCTTCTTGTATTGTCTGTGCTCTATGAAGCATATCTACAAATCAAGTGGTAATCTACAAATCCCCCTTTGAGGATGGTCGCCGTCACATGGAGTTTCTTAGAAACATTAGATGCCTTCTTAGAAAGGTACTGCTATGAAGGCTGATGGTAACTACTGTTAAGAAAATTCACATGCCACGTGCCTCGTGGTAGGCTTAGGGTCAGGGTTTGTGGTGGTCTGGCGCAGATAGCTATAAGCAGGCTTTTAAAGATTAATGCTACCCTCTAATCAAGCGCTGGATTTTCACTCAAGTGACTTGGAAAGCATTTTGTCCTGATTTCCATTCCACTCCCTGCCTGCAGAGGATCTTGCTTTCTAGGAATCACCTCTCACTCACTCTCTCTCGCTTGCTCGCTCACTCACTCACTCAGACTTACTCACCCATATTGCTCTGTCCTGATAAATTACAGGACCCAGCTTACTGCTTTCTCCACTGCTATTCACGCCCTTCAAGCGGCACTGAGTTACAAATCCTATCACATCATCAGACGTATCACTAGCCCCTCATTCTAATGCAAACCCCTCTGAAAATGGCCGTGTCGTCGACCATTCTGCTCCCGCTGCCTCCTGGAGTGTCCCGACATGCTCTCTTTGATGTTTCCCTTGAGATATTAGGTGTGTAGAACAATGATGCCATCTGTTTCTATGCAGTGCTAGGCTTCTGAAAAGCTGAGTCAGTCTGACTGTGCTTGGTAATCTTAGAAATGTTTAGCTTAGATGAGTCATCTGCAAGGAACTGCACCCACAAGAGCGCTTGTTTGTTCGTTTTCAGGACAGATGCATTCTCAGGCTATGAGAGACTCACATGTCGGTTTTCGGTCATTTCGTCTGAAGTTGTTGACTGACTTTTTTTTTAGTATGTCTACAAGTTACTGTCTATATACTGGACATACAGTAATCAAATCTAACTTGGTTGTTAGGTTGAAAGCTTTAATAATGTTATGAATTACCATTATGATTTAGGCCGGAGATGTACAGTGGTACCTCGGTTCTAGTCGTTAATTCGTTCCAGAAGACTTGTCAAATACCGAGCAAGTTTTTCCCACAACGAATAATGTAAATTAAATTAATTCGTTCCAGACCATCAGAAAACCCACACAGTATAAGGCCACATAGTCCATACTGTACAATAGCCGAGCCTATTAAACATTAACACTTACATTAACTTACAGGTGGACAAAATCATTAACACAAAGCTCATTTTATAATAGTATTGCAAAATCTCATGTTATTTAGTGAGTAATGGATTGAAGTGAAGAGTCAAAGCAAAACTCTGTTGGTGAACTCTGGATGCTAGCTGCTAATGCTAACCGCTCAGTCTGAAAGCCAGTTTTCCTTTCGGTTGGCTGTGATTTCCTTTCTTGCCATAAAGCTTTCCTTTCGGTTGGATGTCATTACTAACCATTTTAGGACCCATGGAGAATTATTTGCACTAAGAATATAGTATTGTAGATATAGAATAAAGAAACACTGAGCAAGGTCTATTGTGTACTGAATTGTGAATCATGAATCGAGTTTCGGCTGAAACGAGTCGTGTGGCTTGACTTGTAAAAGTTTAAGCCAGTGCGCCAAGTACTGAGCAAACGAAGAGAACTGAGGCGAGTTTTTCTAGTTAAAACGCGTCGAGAACCCAACTTGAGTTCCGAGCTGGTCAAGAACTGAGGTACCACTGTCCTTGTTGTTTAACCATGAGTTTGTGTAGACAACTGACTGTCGTGAATGTAGTTGTTCACAAACATTATGGTGTATTAGGTGTGTGTGTTAATGGGGGATTCTGCTAGAGGACACACCAGAGAACTCCGACACTGTAGAACTTCTGGATGTTCATGAGCTAAACAGTGAACATGGAGGTTCTCTCATTCTCACGGATCACGGCAGAAGAAGCAACAGCGGTGCCTTTGCAAATGGTATGTAAGGCCCTCAAATCAAATGATGAATATGTTTTTCTCGTTCTGCCAATGCAGAAAATTGATGATGAGAAACACCACCAGTATTTTTGAGTGTTTATTTGTGACTGTGCAGCAGTAATGGGTAATTGCAGAGTTGGTCACACAGCCCCTCTTCAAAACGTTCTGCCATTTTTGTTGCTCCAGAGTGCCTATGCGGCCCTACACTTCATGTGCGTATTACATCTTCCACACGTCAGGTTCATTTCTGAAGACGTGCACAACCAACGCACCAACTGGGCGCTAGATACACGATGCTGCCTTGATGCGCACATGTATGTGTAGATAAATGCAAGTAGATCTACGGGATTGGCCTAACCGAGAGAAAAACTAACAAAGTTTATCTCTAACCCTAAAAAGTCTCGTCTATTTTAGGAAGCAAAAGAAAGCTCAGTCTAATTTGGTGAGTTTACTGATTTTGTCAGCTCTGTGCTCATCCCAGCAAATGGCCAACCATAAAAATTCATGCCATTTGATTCCCTTCTGAAAACCAGTGTTGCTGATGCCTTCAAAATCTTTAGCTGAGCAAAAATAAATAGGATGGGGAATTTCTGGGTCAAAAAAAACTTTTGACAATTTACTTTGGCATCACCAAGCCGTGTATGAAGAATTCAAGGTCAGAGCAGAAAATCTTTTGGACGGAAAATATTTTGGATACATTTGCCAGTGCAGCACCGTATGCAAGAGGTTCCAAGTGCCACATGGGAAAAGAAGGATCCTATAACAAAGTAAAATGTCACAGAAGTTTCTATTTGGGGAGGAAATAATACTGTATATAAAGTTCTCTAAGGCACATATTTTAATTGCCAAGTACTGAGAGTGACTGCCATTTGTGAGACATTGTCACTGTCAGAGTGCCGTAACTGTTAAGCCGAGCAAATCAAATCAAATGAACACACGGAAAACTGAGCAAGACAGAGTTCACTTGTGAAATGTCTGCTCAGATCATGCATACAGCAGGAAAGTAGTTGTATTTTCATATAAAAGACAGTAATATCACTGTGTGTACATATGTCTGTACTTGTAAGGACCAAATGTCCTCACATTGGTAGAAAAACCTGGTAATTTTGACTTTAGGACTGTTTTGTGCAGCCGTTTTGGTTGACTGTGGTAGCCTAGTGGATAAGGTACAGGACTATGGACCAGAAGGCCCAGGGTTCAAATCCCACCTCAGCCAAGCTGCCACTGTTGGGTTTTTGAGCAAGGCCCTTAACCCACAGTTTTTTAGATTGTAAGGTAGCAATTGTAAGTCGCTCTGGATAAGGGCGTCTGCTAAATGACTTAAATGTAAAAATGTAAACATTTTGTCAATCCTCACTTCTTTCATATCATTTTTCCAAAAATGGCAATTTTTATTTAAAAATCAAGAGCCAAAAGACTTGCTTTAGGTTACTGTAGCTAAGGTTATGGTTAGGAATAGGTGTATTGTTAATTATTTACAGTAATCATTGTATCGGTGGAAGGTCCTCACAAGAAGTGTGTGTGTGTGTGTGTGTGTGTGTGTGTGTGTGTGTGTGGCAGGGTAAGGAGGGACCGAGCGAATCAATGCACTGTGAGGAGCTCTACATCAAAATAAGATTTTACCCATCTTAAATGCTTAAAAAAAATCATCGTGTTGTTCAAGGTTGACGTTGTCGAGTCGCCACAAATAAATCTGTGTATGGGAAATTCTGTACCATGTAATAGCAATTATCATTACATAGTGTTGTTTAGCCCTATTGGACGTGTGATTATACGTACAAGCTGGAAGGTAGTGTGTTTAGTGTTTAACTGGCACGCCTTTCAATGAATGCTTAAACAGTTGTTACATGAATTAGCTGTTTACTAAAAAGTAATGCATTCTGATGTCAAACCTTCTGTTTGACATCATAAACATAATCACTTATCCTTACGTACCAAGTAGAGATGTACCGTATTTTTCGGACCATAAGGCGCACTTAAAATCCTTTAATTTTCCCAAAAATTGACAGTGCGCCTTTAAATACAGTGCGTCTAATGTATGAATTAATTCTGGTTGTGCTTTCTGACCTAGAACCGATTGTAGATGGTACACGGCGCTCATAAATCTGTCAAAATGTTTTAGCACGGCCTTGGTAGGTGACGAAGCTCACGGCAACTGTAGTGCGCAGCATAGCGGAGTAATACGGTATGTGCTTCAGCATTAGGGTACGTGCATTCATTCATTCATTTTCGAAGCGGATTTCAAACACAATGCTATCAGTCACGCAGTACAACATGGACATAGAGCAGCTGCGAGAGAATTCAACATTAACGAATCAATGGTACGGAAGTGGAGGAAGCAAGAAGACGCCCTGCGCCAGGTAAAGACCAAACTGAGCTTCCGACGGAACTTAAGAGTTTTGTTTCATTTAATGCGCCTTATAACCCGGTGCACTTTATGGTCCGAAAAATACGGTACTGATTGAATTATTATTATTATTTTTAATTATTGGCCGATTCCAATTGGTGATTTATGGTTTTCAGCACACGATCGGCGGATTCCAATTGTAGCTGATTCTGAACAAGAATTAAAAATGACAGCATACAGAAACATTTTTGTTTAACTTTTTTTCTTTTAATATGAAACTTCTTCAGTCTTCTTCACGTCTTCAAGAATGATAGCAGCAGCTCCTGTCATGTTCCTGGCTCTGCACGCTTGTTAGCTTTAGCATTAACCCCTTTGCCTGTATTAGTTTTGTCAAACTCTGCATATTGATGATGCTGTTTTAAATGTCTTATTAAATTCTTTGTTCCAACCATTTTTGGAGTTTTTCCTCAACGGCTTATTTTCGCTATGCATGTATCGCAAAGCACACATTGTGAAAAGCTTCCACACTAAAGACATGGCTGTGTCCGAAATAAATTCCTAATAACTCCTTAATCTCCATGCTCCCCCATTAGTAATGTGCTTCATAGAGGGAGACTATTTAATTGACTATTTAGCACTCAACAACTGGAATCATTTCCTCATCATAAAGCATCAGCGACGGTCTCATAAACTGGCAAGTGGCTGAGCTGTGTTTAAAGCTCCATACATTCATGAACCGAATTCTGAATTAAAGTTAGCAAAAGTACTGCGCTCACTGTGCTCACATCAGTTTTATGAGACTGATCTGATGATCACCCGTTATAGCTAATCACGCTTAAAAAAAAAAAAAATGGCCGATTCCGATAGCCAGCCGGTCGATCGGTTCATCTTTAATATCTCATCCCCAATACTAAGGCTTGAAAGTCATTATACTTGGTCTTTCCATTCGTCTTGTCTGGATTGTGTCCTGATAATTTTAACCACATGTATTTACTCTTTTGTTCAAATGGTATCACACATACAGTATGTAAATCAGTTCATAGCACTGGACCACCCTCTAATTGTGTTGTTTACAGTTTTATTTGCAAAAGATGGTTGCTCCATTAGTCACAATTTTACATGACCTGTCTAGTATCTTTAAGCTAAGAGGAGGGTGAGTTAATGTTTAGAAGAAATGGTTAAAGATGCTTAAATCAGGGGAGACCCAGCTTGTTCTGTTTGTAAAATTATTGATCTAATTTTTTTCTGCCTTACTAACAACTTCCTTCCTTCCTTCCTTTTTCAAGAATGACCAAATTTGATGTGAAGAACTACCTGGAGAAAATATACAGCGTCCCCGTTGCTGCTGTGCGCACAAGGATTCAGTATGGTGAGTAGATTCCTCCTAGTGGTCTTTCACCTACATGGCACATTCCCAGCCTTCTTGTGCCTGAACCTCATTAACCTGGATGATCTGGTTTAAGGACAGTGGTTCTCAAACTTTCTCTGCAATGTCTCCCTTTTGTAAACAAGAACATTTTCGAGCCCACGTCCGACACGTGTACAAGTCTTTTGAGTCTCAACTGTGGGCTGACTGAAATGTATATGAAACATTGGAATTCTTAGAAATTGCAAAATGTATTACTGAACAAAACAAAGTGACAAATTGTCTTTACAGTGTCATGCTTTTGTGTATCTTATTTTTTTACTGTGAAACAGCATTAATTTTCCTTGATGCGCCCCCCAGCAATAGCTTCACTCCACCCCTAGGGAGCGTGCCTCCCACTTTGAGAACCAATGCTTTGAGAGAACTTTCCAATAGCACGATGGTGAACTCTCTTCAGCAGTACCTTTTTTTTTTTTTCCTGAGTTTAACAAGCTTCTGTGTAAAACGTACTGTTTAACAGTGTAAATATTTTTCATCCAAGCCTGTATTAGCTCTATTCCCACTGTTTTTGCAACATCAGTAGCTTACCACAGAAACGTTAAAACGAGTTCAGTTACGAAGCCCATGGGTTCTGCTGTCTGGAGCTCCTGCAGTAAATCAGTGAGCTTCTCTTCTACTGCCTGAGAAGCATTTGAGACACTGCTAGGTTTTACCCTCCCACACAGGTAGTGGTGTGCGGTGATGACTACAGACTAT
This sequence comes from Ancistrus triradiatus, assembly GCA_025084515.1. Taxonomy (NCBI): domain Eukaryota; kingdom Metazoa; phylum Chordata; class Actinopteri; order Siluriformes; family Loricariidae; genus Ancistrus; species Ancistrus triradiatus. The sequence goes on from JAJAGP010000016.1 coordinate 245,213, forward strand.
TACAAAAGAAAATCAAAGGAGGAAAACCCAAATGGCATGCAGTAACACTACGCTAATAAAAAGAGTATTTGCCGTCCTGGTATTTGCTGGTGTCCCTTTTCTGGCTTACCACGTGATGCCTAAGCATTCAAGTAGAATACTCCTCAAATTACAAAGTTTGCTGATAAAAGCAGGTGGGAGTTACACCGTGAAGTGTTGCGTGATTAGTTGTTTTCCTTCAGCCACTAATCTCAGAATCTGCTGCTCAAGCAGTCAGGCCATCAGCTGTCCTAGAATGCCCTGGTAAAACCAGCAGCCAAGAAGTTACACAGCTAGTTTTCACTCTATGGTTGTGTTTGGGTAGGGGCGTGGGGAGTAACAGCAGAGTGCTTTTCTCTATGTAAAAGAGTTAATGGACGAACAAATGATGATTATTACGAGCTTTATCGTGCCAGAAAATGGTAACAAGTCCAGTTTTGCTGAATACAAGAGGGAATCACTTTTATGAGCACCCTGTTGGGCTTTAGCCACTGGGAGTCCCATTTCCCTAGAGTAGCTCTTTGTGCAAATGGTGCGAGGAGCCAGGGAGCAGACGGGCAGCGCTTTTACGAGTGCCACATAAAACACCAAAAATAGTGGAACACCAGTGAAAATAAAAGAAAACACACGCACAACGAAAAAAAGACTATGTGATCCCTTTGTGCGTCAGAGCAGGTATCCCTGCCTGCGTCACGGGTTCCACTCCATTGGCGGCGTAAAGGTTGTGTCAGTTTGCCGAAATGTTCGGCCTGCGTCCCAGCACTCAAGGGTTCTATTCTTCCCTTTCCTGAGTGTGATGGGGTATTTTGGAAGTGGTTACCATAGCTACCCCTCTGTCCTGGGATTTATAATGTTATAGTAGCCAAACCACAACCCCAATACAAGCAGAATATATATTTTCTGAAGGGTATGGAGTGTGGGCAAGAATGTAGGGGATGCAGAGGGCGTCATGTTCATACATTTGCACAAAAGCAAGTATTTTTGTGTCTAGTTTCGAGGAGTAAACCTGCTGACCCCAGATTTAGCAGTCATTCATCTTGCTCTTAACTCGAGCTCAAACTCAGTTTTATCAAGGAGGGTATTGATTTCAGTTTCACAGATCATGTGAGTTGTCATTTCCTACTTGCTTGTCTGTATTGTAATACATACCACTGGCCAGTTCACCTAGGTTTGTGGCATGATGGTGGTGTCGGTGATCTTTTCTGTTGTTGTGGCCATATTTTAAAATTTAGGACTTGGGAAGATGTTTTTCCTCTCCCTTTTTTCTTTGCGAAATTTATCTAGACCTTTAAGATGATAACATGGCCATGTGGGAAAAGGATAAAATGCTTTTCACTGTCAACAGTACAGAAGCGCTGGGCTTTCTTACAAGCCGATTCCACCCCTTTTCTTTCTTTGAAGGAGTTTATTGTGTATTGTGTAATCACTGATGTTAGGTATGTGCCGACGCAAATGCAAGAACCACAAAATCGGTTGGCTTAAATTTTAATTTGGCGGCAAATATATGCTCTTGGCACTGCTCAAATTGCAAATATGCATCTCCTGGCTGTTTGGATAAATCTGGAAATCATGCGTCTGGCAGCCATGAACGTGCGTTCATTTCAAGATTCTATTAGGATAACAGTGTTTTTGGGAAACTGAATCATTATTTGCAAATCCATATTGGCCCTCTCATTTGTTTGCTACGCAGTAAACTTGTTGAAACCAGGCAGTGAACTTGTAACTGAGCTTGCACTCTGTCTTAGGTACCAACAAGAAAAGGAACCACTTAAACCAGCGCGTGAAGAGACCAGATTACAAAGTGGCATACGTTCAACTGGTGAGTGTAATCCCATCGAGGGAGCAACAGAACAGGCCCTTATACCCACATTGTGGGTGTTTTAAGCAGTTTACTATGAAATATCATAATTTTATGTATAGTATTCAAATATCCAGCTGAGAAATTTATGTATGTATGTATGTGTATGTGTATGTATATGTATATGTATGTATGTATATATATATATATATATATATATAGATAGATAGATAGATTTTTTTTTTAATTCAGAAGGGAATGCATCGAGTATTCTAAACAAGTACTTACATAAGTTGTAACTACCGTTACTTAAAAGTGGCATGGAAGTATAGCATGTGCTTCTGTTACGAATGACTTCTGTTCAAATACCAGTTTGTCAACAAATGCTAAGGTGAGTCTATGTGTGTACCTACGATCTACTGGAAATTAATTGGTTCTGATAATACAGACCCTGTTGCATGGGGCTACAGTAGTCGAGTTTGCTTGCCACCATGAATAATGCTATGCTAGATCGATAATAATGAACAGCAAGCAATGTATATCATTTCATTTGCTTAATACAGGTGTATGCTTAAAGACTATCCAGTAAACCTCTGTTGACTTTAACGATCGATTATAATAGGGAATAAAACTCTGTCCTTTAACTCTGGACGATGTAGCCATAAACAGCTGGTCAAATGGAAAAAGGTGTAGAATGTGTAGTTTTACATCCATACGTAATATTTGTGTCATACTTTGATGTTTTGTGTACGTTTTTAAAATTTAATTTAGTTTCATGTAGGGCTGCAACTAACCATTATTTTAATAATCCATTAATCGGTCGATTATTTTTTCGATTAATCAATGAATCAGGTTTAAAAATAATAATAATAATACTAAAAACTTTCCATGTCTTTATTCAGAAATATAACATTAAATAACAGAGCAAAATGAATGAATAATAATAAATGAATAATAATAATAATAATAATAATTGAATGAATGAATGAATAATAAATTACATTTATTAATAAATTAAAATAACAAATTAAATAATAAAGATAAATAAGTGCATCTCTGATGCAAACACTACATACAAACTCATTCACTCCCTTTCTTTAGGAACTTTGCATTGCAATCCAAAAATGTTATCATGTCAACATGCTCCTGGCTAAAGCTGGCTCTCTTTTTTTTAGAGACTATGGCCCTGTCCACACGAACACGGCTATTTTTTTAAAACGTAGCTTTTTCTATGCGTTTTGATCTTTCGTCCACACGAAAACGGCGTTTTAGGTCACTGAAAACGGACTTTTTTTTGCAAAACTTCTTCCAGGGTGAAGATTTTCAGAAACTCCGTTTTCAGCGTTGTCGTTGGACTGGGGAAAAGGGAGTTTCTTGCTTGTAACGTCATTTGTGCGCTGTTATCTCCTTTGTTTACATGAGGCGATTTTGTGCAATAGCGGACGTAGCCAAAATAGTGCCAGCTGTAACACTGCTGACCGAACTTGTTACAGATCTACAAATACATTTACAGTTATTACTTTTTCATTACACTGAAGAACAGAGATGTCAGAATGCGCTACGGAGGTCACTACTATATCCACCACACCCACGAAGCAGTTCCCGCCCCCAGCGTCGCCGGTTTGGGACGAGACCCGGTCACACCTCTCGTTGGTTGGACAGCTTTCAAAACGAAGTGGTTGTTGAAGAAGAATGGCGAGAAAATGTTCGTATGCATAGGACGTTGCTGTTGTCGCTGAGTGAGCTGCTTCGCCGGCATATAGGACTGCTGGTTTGGCTCTGCTCTTGACAGCGACTTTGTGCATTTTTGCATTTTCATGTGGACAAAGTTTTTTGTTTAAACAGTGCTTGTGTGGACGCAATGTTTTTTATAAACGAATTTAAACCCCCGTTTTAGAAAATACCCGTGTACGTGTGGACATAGCCTTAATGCTAACTTATTTTGAAGATTCCACGTCCGCGCCGGCTCCGCCTCGCTCCGTTCAATCAGTCTTGGGTTTTTTTTTTTGGTTATATGATAAGGTGGGGGACACACAAATCATGCGACACGACGAATCGATAATGAAATTCGTTCTCGACACTTTTAATAATCGATTTTTATCGATTCGTTGTTGCAGCCCTAGATTCATGAATATTGATTTACTTAGCAGTAACTTCACACATAAGTAGAAACTGCGTTATGGTCAGTGTTGCGCACAGACGCTTTTAGGACACAGCTGTTGCATTCTGCTTAATGCTACAATGGCTACCTGCTAGTAGCACCGCACTGGATTTACCTACTTAGGGTTCAACATTTTTATTTTAGAGTTTCTTCAGGTAGACTCGTCCTCTCTTGGTTGTATGCAGCCAGCGAGACACGTTTATGTTCGTATTCCCTCGTGTGTGTTTATATTTTGGTTCTACGGTGTGTATGATTGTCTTGTGTGCTTGTAACTCAAGAACCACGCTGTTGGGTGTTTGCTAGAGGGAGTGATTATGTATATTGGTTCAGGACTTGGATGCTGTGTGGATGATAGGATTCCACTGGTGTTTTCAGCTGTATGTGATGCAGGTCCGTATGGTTTGCAGGCAGTTTCATCGCCCTGTTTCACGGAAGATGATGCTATTGTTAAACAATGCATACTTGCGCTTAAAAGAAATAAACCTAATCTAAGCCAATGAGATTAAAAATATGGATTTTGTATCAGCTCTCATGACAGTGAATGGAAAATCAGAATCGCATGCTAATTGACTCCAACTGGAAGAAAAGTTAATGGTTAGTTTAGCAGGAATAAGTGGAGAAGACCTCTCATCAATGGACATTGTGCATTTTTTGTGTGGAGGTGTTTTAGGTTTAGAAAGGATGACGCAGGACAAAAGTAGGCAATTTGTCAAGACCGCTTTTGATCTTGAGACAATGAAACCAGTTTATTTGACTATTTGTGCAGTCACTATGTGACCATGACCACGTCATCTTTATAAAGAATGCAACCAGAGCAGAAAGCCTTTGATCTATATTCAGCAGGCGTGAGCAAACCAACTCAGAGGGTCCCAGCATCACTTGGAAATAATGACACTAATTACGGTTGTAACTAAAAATCCTTGCATTTGTAATTTGCCGTATTAATATATCTTTAGAGCCAAGTGGGTACATGGTCCCTAATCTGGCAATAGCTTTGAACCCTACCGCTGCCCAACTCGTTGTTCAGAAAGTGCCTCCGACGTTCATATTGAAGGCAGAGTTAATCTGCTGTAAAATAATCTCCACCAGTGCCCCAATTGTGTGTTCTTGACAGTAACTTAAGTTGGGGTTTTGAGCTTTTGTCTCTTTGTTTTTGGGCTTTTTACAGCTTATGTTTCTTTGGAGAACCCTGAGGCATAGGTAGTCTAATGAAAAAAAACCCTCGTCTTATTGTGGTCTACTCCCAGCATCCCAGTGCTGTTTGTTTTGCTTTCTGTCTCTCCCGCACACTTGGCTCTGCACTTCTGAGAGAGAAGCCAGATTCTCACTTTGGCTGAAAGGAGCAAGAGATCGTCTTTGGTTACATGCCAGTCTTAATGCAGGAAGTATAGTATACAGTTCCAAGGAAAGTATGATTATCGCAGGCAGCAGAAAGTTTTGTTTTTGTGGGCACCAAAACGTTAATGTTAGTCTTGGTCCTGATGCGGCTCCAGCTGCTGGGTTCACACCTGCATGTAGGGTGAATCCTGGACCATGGTCTTGAGCTGGTGTTTGAAGTGTGCCCCTTTGAAGCGCATGAAAATATCTTCATGTGATCTCCTCTGATCCGATCAGTCAAGTGTCTTTGTTTCTTGTTTTTAGAGAATGACCAGGTTGTTTATGCCCCATATTAAGCATAAATCTAAAGATGAATAAATAATTAAAGTTTTTTAAACATAACCATTTCTAATGGGACAGGGGCATATTAATATTTTAAAGGTGAACTTCCTCTTGTAAAAAGCTGAGTCACTTCCCTTGTACCTTTTGTGCAGTCGATTTAAACTTCTCTTAGATTCAGGTTGCCTGCATTTCTTCCCTTTGCTTTGTTTTCATGGTTTCTTGACAGTTTGCTTTTTCTTTCTGCAGATGAGCTATGTCTCTGTATCTTATCTATAAAATATAAAGGTTATTTATGTAAAATGTCGCACCATGTTGCTAAATGTGAATGAATCTTAAACTCGTTGATCTGAAACTAAATCTCAGCCTTTTTTGGGGGTCTGGTGGGTCTGTGGAGAGGAAAAAAAAAAACCCGGCACAGAAAAACCCTCCTTTCCTTTCAGTGGTGGGTAAAAAACAAGATTGTTCCTAATTGACACCACATGTGGGGGAGTGTTCTGTGGTCAGATACCCACAGTGGTTCTCCCCATTCTGCCCCTCCTAACACACTCCATAAGCTAATATTCCAGCAGTAGTTTGGAGGGAAGCATTCTTTTCCTTAACATTCACAAGTTTTACAACCTACAGGAATCTAATGAGTGACAGGCCTCCCTTAGCTGTGTTCAGTGAACAGACATGGCAGTGACCTGTGTAGAGTGAAGAGTTACTGGAGGCAGGGGGCTAAAGGGTGGTCATTGGTGCTGACTGGTGAAACTAGGGAGATGACTGAGGGCAAACTGTTTTCGTGCCAACATGGGGAGGTCCATAGCTGGGGCAGGGAGGTCTTGAGCAAAATTAAATCTTGAGACAATACCTAAGCTCTGTAATAACCTCAAGTCGGTCATGCTCCACTTAGAAGTATTCCTAGATATTTTTTTCCTCCTCAAAGTTCATGACCAAGTTGGTCCTTGGTAAAGTCCTAAAGTCTTACTGTTCATGTTCACATTTTATTGTGATTTGGAATCTTTGCTATTACAGTTTACAAACATACATGTTCTAGTATGTGTGGGTGTGTTAGGGGAATATTGAGAAGAGTAAAGAATTGTTTAAATGTCTTTGAAGATATTTACCTCAATTGTGCTTGCGTGTTTTAGTTAACATAATAACTTCTGCAGTACTGCTCAGACACTGGACTTGCTTATTCAGGGTTCTTCTAACTAACCAAGCTGACATTTTTGTTGGTTTGAGAGCTATTTAGTAACTGAAATTTGATCAAGGTCTTATATTTTACTCCCTGTTTGTCCCAAAATAGTACCTTTTGAGAAAAGGACACTTGCGTAAATTAAACAAGCTAACCGCTTTAACAGGTTTGTAGTTTATCTCCATCATGGTTATGGTTTCTGTCCACACTTGTGACATCATGGAATGATTGGAACACGACACCAGGTTTTACTTGTTCCATGGCCTGTGCAGTCTCTGGATTTCGACCCTGTCAAGTATCTATGAGATGCACAGTCTTTCTGCGAACAGCCTTGTCAACCTCCTAATGCCAACTGAACCCTTTCCAAATGGTACAGAATTGCTGCACAGTGCATCAAGCAATCTTGATTCCATTACCTGGCAAATCTTCAGTTTTAAAGGCCAAGAGAGAGAGACAGCATTCTACTACATAGGTGTTTGAGTTACCTAGTAAACTGGCAACTCTGAGGGGGAAAAAAAATTGCTTCAGCTTGCGTGAAATGTTATTCAGTTTTCACTAGGCATTGCTTCTCCTAAGAATGATACCCATTGGTATGTAGTTACCATGTGAATGAGAGGGTGGGTACATGGCAGTGGATGGTGAATGGTCTATGAGTCCCACAACAAACTGTGTTATGTTTGCGATTGGCCCCAGTTGTTTTTATTTTGTTAAGTTTGTAGGCATGAAGTTTCTGAGCCTTGTCTGCATGGCGCTCAACCTCAAAAACTTGGTGTTCCACTCATCTGAATTTCATCTCCAATAGTGGCAGTCAGTAAGTTACCTTTCTCTTCACAGATAAAGTCATTTCTGTATAGCCAGTTCAGGACAGCATGGTGGGTATCTGATGGGCCTGTTCTTAATCGTTCATCAATATTGTTGTTCTGCATGGAGCCACTTGTGCGTGCTAGATTTTGGCATTGCAATTCAGCTGTTGTTGCTGCTGCTGCTAATTGTTAGTTGTTTGTTAGAGATTTGGTTGCCCAGTCTCCAGAATCCAGTGTGTTTATTGGGGGAGTGTTTCTGTCTGGCCCAGCTGGTAACCAGGCTACCTTTCAGATCAGATCACGATGTTCTACCTTGGTCTGAAGCATACTCGGCTCAATTATCAGGAAACAAAATGCTGTGAAACTCAATCTGGATCAGGCACACTTATTTTCCCATTCAAATTGTTTCCTCCTTCTTATGGTGTCCCCCTTGCCCCCAAACAAATTAACACCCTTTCAGCGGTCACTGCGAAAAGCGTGTTTGTGTAAAGCCCTTGATCTTGTTCCGATCAACACTAGATGGCAACGTTTGGCTTCGCTACTTTGCATAATGCTGGACCCTTGGACCTCACTCGTAGGGATTTTTTAAGGGTGCAGTAAGCCTGAGTTTTCAACAGCAAGTGGGACAGGGTGAGGGGCATTTTCTCCTCTGTTCGACTCCTACCAAACAGCAGGAAAAAATCCCCCACAGTTTCACTACACAGCTGGCTTCCTGCTGAATTCTGAATCTTAATACTCTTACATGCTAGTTGCTGAATCTGTAAATTCTCCCCAAGTGAAAGCCATGCTATCTGGAGGAAATGTTGTTTTCTGAATAACTTGATTCATAATTCATCTGTCTCTGCTCTCCGTTTCGTGCTATTCATGTTTTTCCTGTTTGAGCAAAAGAACGCATCATTGAAATACTATTCTTGCCCTGTGGATCTGTTCAGAATGTGATACTTTTTTTGGAGTAAATATGTTGAGTTTGATCATATTTTTCCAGAGAAAGCGTCCCAGTTAATTAAAATAACAACCACAAACCTTCCCTTCAGAAATGAGATTTGGATGCTGTTTGTTGAAATATGTTAAAGTGTACAGTTTGCCATTTACAGTGGAGAGTTTTATTAGAGGCAAAAGATGGTGAGAAAGTGTTGCATAAATAGTGAAAGGGGAAAGCAGAGTCCTTGGCATCCTGTTTGAAGTTAGCTTACACATGCAGGTCTCCAGCAGTGAGGCATTGCAAGACAAATTCTGTAAGAGTCTGAAGGCTCAAGGAAGAACATAACACACACACACACAAACAAATGCAAACACACACACTCACCCAATCATTCAGGTTGCTTTGCTACTCAGTTCTGTCATTTCCTGCAGGTCACTCTCATTTAGATACCACTGCAAACACTTTCAGTCATAAAAGCCTTTGATTACGCTTGTCCTTTTCATGCCTTGTTGCTACTTTGATTAGTCACTCATTATGAAGGCACCACCCAGCTGTATTTGGCCTTTCTTTTCTAAGTGACTTCTTGAGATACTGGCACTGCTTTTCCTGTTATGGTGCCAACGCTCCAGTTTTCTTTTTCCTAGTTGACTACTTTTTTGCCGTGCCTGCTTTCTCTTTTGTCTAATGCTGGAGATAGGGGAAGGGTCTAGACGTCATGTTGGTGCAGTTTCAACCCTGCCTGGTTTATCTTTGGAGGCTGTTGACAGGGTCCAATATCCTGATGACCCAAAAATTAACCAAGACTCTGACAAGCCTCAACAAGTAGACACGACTTGCTGTGTTGTCAGGCAGGACATTGTGCAGTGATTGACTTGGTGACTTAAAAATGACTCCGACTGATTTCTGATACACATCTGAAAGTAGCCGCTGCCACCTCTCCCTCAGACTGGCTCCTTGGCTTAGCTGTATTTATTTAACAAGCTGGACTCGATGCCAGATGATTTTCTAGAACAACACAGAGTGGAAAAAAACAGTCTCAATTGCAGTGGAAACACGCTTCTGTTTTGCGGTAATGGGTGAAATGTCTGGCTTATAGCTGGCCTCACAGAGGAAACGTAATACGTTTTGTTTCATTTTTCCCTAGCATTACTTTTCCTTGGCATTGAGGTTTCATTAGAGTGGTTACGGGAACAAAGACTCAAAAGCCCTCTCTCCTGCTTGGCTCTCTTGGGGGGAGCTGCGTCTTGGCTTAGGGAATGCCAAGCATGAATCATGTTCTCAACTGCTCTGGGCAGTTGGTTTTGACAGCTGGGTCACTCTTCTCATGTTTAGAGGAAGTGTGTTTTGCACAAACACTGGCCCTTTGCTGCAGCATGGGGAAGGCGTCAGGGTCGATGGGCGGACAGGCACACTGGCATGTACCCAGAAGGACCACAGACGGGCCAGTTCCCCATCAACTTTCCAGAGCATTGTACAGTAGGGCCATTGGGTCTATGCTGTTTTAAACTGTAGGAGAAACAAATTTGACACTTGCAGACAAAATTGCTCTTTGTATGTACGCCAGTAGTTGGCAGAGTTATAGCAGTTTGATCTTTGAGTTTGATCGGAATTGTTTTTTACAAAATAATTTTTGTTGTTGGCCCATTGTAGAGATCTGAGCTTTGGTGAGCAACTTGAATCACAGTGTGCCTTAAATGTACAGCTCTGTTATGATAAATGGAGCCCCTTACAGCATTGGTGTCGTGTGGCCACATTTTGGCCTTTGCTTCCAACAAGGTTATGATGAGTGCAGCACAAGTGAAAAAACATGTATTTACAATACAGACTTGGAAATGTAAAATTTGTCAGGATTCTTTCCGAATTAACTGTTTATGTTTTGCTTTATGTATGCCCATATACTCCAATCCAAAACAAACATGGTCATAAATCAACAATCCCAAACCACAGCATTGTTGGTTACTGAGGTTAAATTGTTGCAGGTCATGGGTTATGTAAGAACAATTTGCTTTTGTCTTGTGGTCAAGTGTGGGATTTTCGGAATTTGTTTGTCTCAACCTGTCTCAAAACCTTGTCTGGTTTTGAAAGACCCCCCCCCCCCCCCCTTCCCCCAAACCCCCCCAAATTTGTTATTCACCATGACATTGTGCAGAACAGTGTTGTCACCACACCGGAATTGTCACTGACTTTAAGTTAAAGGCAATAATACAAGTACATAAAATATACTGTCCTGAAAAATTGCTAATGCTACCCCGTGTGGAGGATGTGCATCCAACATTATGACATTTACATTTACAGCATTTAGCAGACGCCCTTACCCAGAGCGACTTACAATTGGTACAGTCTTACAATCCAAGTAATTGTGGGTTAAGGGCCTTGCTCAAGGACCCAACAGTGGCAGCTTGGCAGAGGTGGGATTTGAACCCTGGACCTTTTGGTCCATAGTCCAGTACCTTAACCGCTAGGCTACCACAGTCCCAACAGTCCCAACATGACTTTGTAGCAAAAACATACATTACAGATATGATATCAAGCAATTTTTGTTTAGTATGTAACTTTACGAAGGTTACCACAAACTAGTTAATTAAATAATTGCATGCAAAGAACAAATTAAGGAATCTTAGTGCTTGGTTGCTCCTACTTGGCCCTGAATTTTGAGGCATGGACTTTACTTAAAACAATAAATAAGAAGTAGTGTTGTAACTTTCTGAAAGAGAAAGATGTGTACATATGGAGTGGGGGTTTTTAAGTTCCACCATCAAATTTTTAATCGGATTGAGATCTGGACTGTTCGCTACTAATGCAGTTGATATGCTTTTTCTGAAGAAAAGTTGAACAGAGTTTGCTCTGTGGCATTATCACCAAACCTGCTTCCTGTCAATGGATTGAGAAGTGTCTCGTTCAGGGGTTGGCACTGATTTGTTTTTTGTTTGGCTTTTTTATATATAAAAGCCATTTCATTCAGCCATTTTCTTAGTTCTATCAATAACATTGACTTTTGATTATGCCCAATTGTTGCATATTCCATTTTCAGGCATATTGCATTGAGTTGTTCATTGTGACCTTTGACATCTTTAATAACCTTCCCATGTTATTTATACTTGCACCAAATTTTAGACACCGCTGACTGGGAACAGCCAATATCTTTTTGTCATACTCCATCTTGGATTTCCTGCTTGAAGGAGTTTTATAATCATTTTCATTGTTTCTTTTAGGGATGCCCCGTTGCCATTCTGCCCATACTAAGTACTGATAACTACTCGATAGGTACCTATAAATCCTGATATTTATAACATTATTCCACATTTTATAGATTGGCGTGCCTTTATTTTGGTAAAAGCAGGATTTTGTACCCGCACATGTGCATCAGTAACCACTTCATGGTACCGGTGCTCTCTGTTGCCGATACTGATAATGTGTGTAAGTGTCAGTATCAGCACCGTTACCTTATCGGTGCAACACTAGTTTTAATGGACCACTCTCTTGCGGGGCCACATTTTCTGTCAATTAGCCTCTACTTGATTTGGATAAAGAATGCCTTCATAAAATAATTAAGTTTAATTTGTTTGAGATGTGCTTCTCAAAGCCAGAATGTCCAGCTATTAAAAATTGTTTGGTGTCGTATGTGATTTGATTATTTGCTCCGATGTAAAAAAAAATAAAAAAATAAAAAAAGTATGAGCTTCCTCTAATTGTAGTGAGACCATAATTTTTTCCAGTGGTGGAAAAATCAAGCCTAAACAGTGAATAGAAATGTATATGGCCATTTCAATTTATGATTCATCTTGACTACAGTGCTTACAATAACAAATATCTGAGTAGCAGGAGCCAATCCTGGAATTGACAGATCAAAGGTGAGCATGTACCCTGAATGTGGCATCGGTCCGTTGTGTAGGGTTGCAGTTATAGCTGGTGTATTCCAAGTAAATAAAAAAGAACATTGCGTGCTAATATTAGTCATAAGATCTTGTTAAACACTGCCCACCAAGTAGGAAATTAATGTAATTAGTTGAATGTAAAGATGTTAATAGATGACTCAGTAATTAACCCTAGACTTAAATATCCCTCTGTACAACCATTACCCACCTGGTTTGATTAAATCCGGGTATGGTGTGCTTCAAGAGCCAAAAACGTGCACCTTCTAAAGGCTGGCAAATAGTTGTGGTTCCTGTCTATCAGTTGATACCCCAGAGTGCAGAGGAAGTAATAGTGTGGCCCACCCAGTGAGGCTGGTAGTAGGAGTTATTTACAAGTATCATACTGCATTTCCTGCTCTCCCAACTAGTAGTGAACTTGGTAATGGACCTCCAGCGTTATGCGAACGGCTTGTCATGCACTTAAAAGTACTTGTTATGGATGTGAGCTCATGCTGAAAAATCATGTTGCTGAAAGGACAAGAGATGCACAAGAATGACAATCTGTTTCCCAGACGTGTTATTGTTGCCCTTCCAAAGCCCTAATCCCTGCAGACGTTTTCTTGGATTTTGCAAGGGATTTGATTGATTGAGTTTAACTTGTCAACCTACTCCTTTATCATCACCTTTATAGTTTTATAAAACTCCACAACGACTAATAATGACTTTACTGGTGATTTGTAATGGTTGCTTGTTGTATAACCGGTATTGAGGGTAAAAAGGTGATGGAGGAGAACAGCGTATTGTAATATTTATGGAAAGCCATCTAATGCACCAGTCTGCCAGAATTTTAAAACCACTCTCTTCGGGCTGCCAAGGCTTTGACCCAGTGAGTCATGGGCTCCACAAGATCTCTGAAGATATCTGGTGGCATCTGATACCAAGATGTTAGCAGCAGGTCATATCACTCTTGTCAGTTGTTGTGATTAAGACTTGTTTGTACAGCATGTCCCTCCAATGCTCAATCAGATTGAGATTTGGATTTTGAATGTAAAGGTCAAGTCAACAACCTGAGCGCTCTCATGTTCCTCTTGCCATTCCTGAACAGTTCTGCACTGTGGCAGGGCACGTTACCATTGCATTAACATGCTTTACGTACATGAAAAGGAGACTTGAGTTTTGGTTTGGAGGATGATGGCTCACAGATTGGTGTTTGGTTTCGAGTACTGAGAACCAGTGCTGTAGCAACTGGGCCACTCTGGTTCAGGTACGTCTTCTGATGAGGTGATGATTACGGAGCTGGCTCGATTACGAAGTTGCCTTCCTCGTATCTGGCACACAGCACTGACCAGAAGCACCTGGCAACCAAGAGACAGAGAAGGGTCTGGTGCAAGGATGGGGGGCCGAGAAGGACTGGTGCTCAATAGCACAGGAAAGAAAGGGGTCTGGCACTTGAAGGAGCGGGAGTGTGAATTGTGGGGTTCTGTCTATCCCTGAAGTTCCCTTCAGGGATACACACCACAAATACAGTGGTGCTTGAAAGTTTGTGATCCCTTTAGAATTTTCTATATTTCTGCATAAATATGACCTAAAACATCATCAGATTTTCACACAAGTCCTAAAAGTAGATAAAGAGAACCCAGTTATACAAATGAGACAAAAATATTATACTTGGTCATTTATTGAGGAAATGATCCACTATTACATATTAGTGAGTGGCAAAAGTATGTGAACCGCTAGGATTAGCAATTAATTTGAAGGTGAAATTATAGTCAGGTGTTTTCAATCAATGGGATGACAATCAGGTGTGAGTGGGCACCCTGTTTTATTTAAAGAACAGGGATCTATCAAAGTCTGCTCTTCACAACACGTTTGTGGAAGTGTATCATGGCACGAACAAAGGAGATTTCTGAGGACCTCAGAAAAAGAGTTGCTGATGCTTATCAGGCTGGAAAAGGTTACAAAACCATCTTTAAAGAGTTTGGACTCCACCAATCCACAGTCAG